>SATY01000514.1:0-24812 GCA_004335155.1 Ascochyta viciae
GACGTTGGGGCCGTTGGGGCCGTTTTCTCAACGTTAGATAGACGTTGGGGCCGTTTTCTCAACGTACCACGACATTCTACACATATGCTCAACGTACCACACCTGCTACATGTATTCTTAACGTACTACGCCTGCTACAACCTACTAGTAATAGTACACATACAATGAGACTTTAGTGTTTTTTAAAAATTGCAATAGCAAATTTTTTTCCTAATATTATAGGAGGTCACTATAGTCGCAAGAAGACTATCTAGCTATTAGAACAAAAGTACTATTAGCTAAACCTAAAGAAGAATGTATATAAGTACGTTTAGCGTTGTATAGCATGCTAACTAAATAAAATCTGTAAGCACAAGCTATAGGGGCTACTAGTCCTACTTCTAGTACCTAATACACTCTAGTAGTATTACTCTCTAGACTTTGTAACAGACCTACTAACGTTAAAGGATAACTAGAAGAACAAGTACAACTTAATCCTAGTCCTAGTTAATAGGTTTAGTAAGTATGTCTAGTATCTACTTGTAACCAAGACAGTCACGTCTTAGAGGGTAGCTAAACTACTGCTTAGGCAGTGCTTTCTTAAACATAGTCCCTCTAATACCCTAATATTAGACTGTAGGTTAGTGTTTACTAGTTAATTCTAGTCTAACATCTGCTATTATTTAAAGATTAACTACTGCCTTAGTACAGCCTTTTACTTACAGACTAATAGGCAGACAGAGCACTAAAACTAGAAGTTAGAAACCTACCTGCGCATCTACATAAATTATTAATAGGATAACTAGGTAGACTTGTTGCTATACGCAGAGTACGTATACAACTTAAAAGCTTACTTAGCACATAGTGAATCCCCTATCAAGGTAGCATATAGGATTAACCCTTAGAGCTTTAATAGAGTTTTAGATAAGCACTAGTTACACTATCCCCTAGAAGCCTAGGTAGATAGTAGAAAGGCACTAGATCTCTGCTAGCAGGTAATTAGACAGCTAGAGCAGTAGCACAAACTGTAGGTAGTAGTAAAGGATAGCTTAGAGTATGCCTAGAAGAGCAATTCTTGTTAGTATAACACTAAGCAGGTAGATAGACACTTTGCTAAAGGTAAGCAAGTGCTACTCTAGGCAAAGAACCTAACAACTAGCTAACTATCTAAGAAGTTTAACGCCTAATACCTAGGTCTATTTACTATTGTGAAGAAGATTAGGAAACTAGCTTATAAGCTAGACCT
Source organism: Ascochyta viciae (assembly GCA_004335155.1). NCBI lineage: Eukaryota > Fungi > Ascomycota > Dothideomycetes > Pleosporales > Didymellaceae > Ascochyta > Ascochyta viciae. Next base: position 1,226 of record SATY01000514.1, read on the forward strand.
ACTACTATTAATAGACAGAGTGCACCTAGTGTTTAATATATCTTTACTTAAACTATAGAGGAAACCCTTTATAAAGAAGAGGTTCTAGCTGGGTTCTACGCAGATCCTAGAAGACACTCTCTTAGCTAAGAGGTATAAAGTTAAAGGGATCTTACAGCACTGTAACACTTAAGCCTATAGGCAAGAGTACCTAGTGAAGTAGCTAGGTTAGCTAAATAAGGAAGCTACTTAGGAGCTACTAGAGAACCTTAACTACTGCAAGGAAATCCTTAGTAAGTACCTTAAGATAGCAACTAATACGCTACAGCGATCCGCTTGCAAGCGCAAGGTTAATGCTTAGTTAGATTAGAGCAATCTAAACCTACTACAGCAAAAGAGAGGTTAACTAAGGAATCTCTCTAGGATAAGTAATCTTACATGCTATGAAACTGTAGACAATATATTAACTTAGAGTTACTATCTTAAGGCTGTAAATTAGCCTAGCAACTATCTAAGGTAGGGGACAAGGGTCTTAAGAGCATAGAGAGTAGGCATAAAGGTTAATATAGTTATTTACATTCAACCTATTGCTATACATTATCTAAAAGAGTAACTAAAACAAGAGAAAGACCTTACAAGCCCCTAGTAGGGCTAGGCTAGAAGTCTAGACTATTCTAACAACTATGCTTAGGAGTCTTCTAAGCTGTAGGCTTAGTTAGAGAAACTGTTAACCACTAGAAGAGAGCAACTAAGGCGTTATTAGTAGAGGGCACATTAGTGCTATAGTAGTACTAACGCTTCTCTGCACCTCTAGTAGCACTATTCTGCTAGAACACGCGCTTAACATCTACGTTAATAACTACATTAGAAGCCGCCTTTTAACTAACAGTACCTAAGGCTGCCTACACAAAGTTAGCTATAGCAAGGGCAAAGGAATAAGAGTACTTATATTAAAGCGCTGTAGGTTATGCTTATGTAAAACTTAACAAGCTTTATTGTAGTCTACTAGACCTAAACCTAAGTCTTTTATATAATAGTTGGTAGCAGCCTTGTACGCTACAGCACTAAGGCGACAGGCCTTAGTGTAGTTAAAAGCAGTCTGCTAGTAGTGTTAAGTTGCAGCTAGAACGTCTAGCTTAGTCCTAGTATTGCTTTATTAGGCAGTCTCCTTATTTGTCTTGCGTTTAGCTCGCTTAATAAGGAAGTTAAGCATGTTAATAGCGTAGCAGAAGTAAGGCGCAATCTATATAAATTAGTGTTAAGTAGGCACTAGACATAGTTCTAGGCTTACCTTAACGCATCTACTAGCGTTACTGCCTAAGTATCTGCAACATATGCTAAAGTTATTCTTACATGTGTAGTACCCCTTAGGACGCCTAAAGACCTATATAAACAACTTAACTATTCTATTAGAGTTAAAGCTAGACTTAATAGATAGCTTGGTTACGTACCTATAACACTAAAACTAAGTAAGGAAAGGCTGCAGAGCTATGTTGTTAGGCAACATGTACACAAAGTCTAGCAACTTAGTATTATTAATATGCAAAGGCAGAGGAGGCATAATAGTAAAGAAGTAGAGTAGAAAGTGTGTAGAGTGTAAGTAGAGTATAGATAAGGAAGAAGAAGTTAAGGTATCTACTCTTTATATACTGCGACTCTCTTACCTCTATCTGCTGCTCTACTAATGTTCTGCTGCCTTACTGCCTACTTTCTAAACAATTAAACGCCTATACTTTACATAGTTGGCAAGGAATAATATGCGCCTAATAGGACACTTGCTATACATCTACAAAGTTCCTAGCCTAGAGCAAACAATAACTAACTCTATAACATAGGCATAGCTAACACTATACAACTAGCAAATAGACTTCTATAACAAGACTAATCTAAATATAGAGTAACGCCTTTAGGCATTGTTATAATAAAACTGCTTATATATAGCGTGTTGCTTAGGGCCTACTTACACAGAAGAAGGACAACTCTTAGGCACTAACTAGAGACCTTACAAGGTACCTCTTAAGTAAAGGTAATAATATGTCTAGCTAAACTGCTATAGTAGTTAGGCAAATAAGTCTACACCCTTAGCAACTGTAGTTGTTTAGACTAAGGCTAATAATGCCTCTGCAGAGCTTATAGACAAAGAGCCTAGACACTTAAGTAACTTATAGGGGATAAGTTGTTACACTAAAGTAGCCTAGGGCAGAATACTACTGCACCTATTACTAGCTCCTAAGTAACTATAGTCTCTAGACCTAGAGTAGTAGTACTCTGCAGAGACTATAGTGCAGCAATAGATACTCTATAAGGAATACCTACTATAATTACTATATAGTTTGTTCTGTATTGTCTTTTTACTATGCTCCTAGAGGTTAAGGCTACTAGACTAAGAGCACTAGATTCTTAAGGAGACTATAGTAAGGCTGCAGAAACTCTATAAGTTAGTACTAGCTAGACACTTGTTTAGTAATTTACTAAACTATTACCTAACTCCCTAACAGCCTTAACTATAGGTTTTAGAGTTAACAATCTATATAGATCTACAGGTGAAGTTACCTAGCAAGTAACAAACTAGTGCTAGTTGCACCCTATAGGTGTTAGGCCCTAAGGCAAGGTACACTAAAAGATAAGGTAACAACACAAGTAGTAAAGATATAATTAGCAATAGAGATATATTATTAACTATAGACTGTTCAATGCTAGGCATTAATCTAGTACAAGGGACTATTTATACTAGGCTTAACCTAGAACAGGTTACTCTGTAACAGCCTTCTAAGGCGTTAGCTATTAGGCTGACATTATCCCTCTTCTTAGATTAGTCGCCCTAATCAACTAAACGTTAGACTATTAGGCCTTAGTATAGGGTATTGTAGTACATTGTAGTCTATTGTAGTATATTCTAGAACAGTGTTAACTACTATGTCCTAATTAACTAGAGACTTAATATTCTACCTTTACCTAGGTGCGCGCCTCTCTCTTTCTCTCTTACCTTAACTATTGAATTTAGCAGTAAGGGCACAGCCGCCCTAGCTGCTAGCAGAGTAGTATATATTAGGTTCTCCTCTATTAATTTAGTCTGTTACTCCTACACCCTACTACCTTCTTTAGTAAGTTTATCTAGAATTTAACTCTTTGCCTTTTCTCTCTTTTGCTCCTCTTCTAGGGCATTATGCGCCATTATAGCGCATATTAGCCAAGATAGGTATATTAGAGTAGAAGATAGCCTTTCTAAACTCTTTTAGTGCTAACTAGTGTATAGTAGACTATTTAACGCTATTCTACACTATATTAGCCTACATCCGCCTAAGTTAACACTATATACAATCTTTTTGTCTATTATAGACTTTACGCACGCATCTAACAACATAGCTAACTATTATGTTACCTTTTTCTACGTCTATGTCTGCTGTATTACCTTCTTTAGTACTACAGAGTGTTGTGTAGGTAGCAAGATTAGTTGCTGCTTCCCTCCTATTACTAATAAGAATTGTTGGATCTACAAGGCTTAGCTCTTTAAGCTTAAGTCTAGGGACAGTGTCTAGACTATAAGATGCTAGAGGTGTTTCCTTACTAACTCTAACTATTTTGCAGTATGTTTAGGAGTTTTAGGCTATTTTAGCGTATACTAACACATTGTAGCTCCCTAAGGAGCATTGTAAGCACCTTCTAGCTATCTAAGGTTACCTTTGTAACTATGCCTCTCTAAACTGTACTAACAACAAGAAGGAGCTTAATCTAAGCTATCTTGCTAAGATCTGTTGTCCTCTAGCTAAGTTAATTGCAGGGTAAGCCTTTCTGCATCCTTACAAGGCATTTTAAGCTATTATAGCACATAACTAACCCTTTCTAGCAAGTTTAGCCCTTTTGCTAAAAAGCTGTACCTTTACTCTAGTGCAACTTGTTTATCTGCTAACCTAATTACTAATGTCTAGCCTATTAGTTGTAAGCGCAACAAGGCAACTCTCTAGGCAAAGGTTAAGGGTTAGAAGCGTAAGTTAGAGGCCTAAATTGCTACTAAGGCTTTAACCCCTACTAAGAAGGTAAGTCTTCCCCCTTTTTAGCTATTCTTAGCTATTATGGCGCGTTCTAACATATAATAGGCTAAGGGCACTATTGTTAACGCCTAATTAAGGGAATTATCTAGTTAGGCTGCTAACTTAGTTGTTAAGATTGCTGCCTTAGAAGCCTAGAGGGACAATGCCACTAGTAATGCTAAGGGTCAGCTAACTAGGCGCATTAAGGCTAAGGAGAAGGAGCGCAAGAGGCTTCTTACTTATGCTACTGCCTTATAAGTTGCTAGTAGACATAGTAGATAATTGTGTAGTATTCTTAGACATTTTATAGCGTTCTAGGCTATAATGCTGCACCTAGGGTGCTTTAAGATACCTGCTGCCTTTGTAGCTTTTAATAATATATAATAACCTCTTCTTCTACATTCTTAACTGTATTAGACTATTATAGGCTATTATAGAGCACTTTGTTCTCTATTAGTATCTAAGTGCTATTAAACACCTAAAACCCTGTAGGAAAAATAGTAAAGGTAACTTTAGATTTCTTCTTGCCTAACTTAGAGATTTCTAATTTTTTGGCTGCTAGGCCTAACTATCCCCCTTGATTTTAGGGGGCTAACCTAGCCGCCTTTTATTAGTCTTTAAGGTTTGTTGTCTTTTTAGGAGGATTTTCTCTCTATTCCAAAACTCTTTAAGGGTGTTAGAGGAGATGTTTACTCTAGGCTCCTATATATTCTCTTTATTGCTATATCTAGCCTATTTTACATAGTATAGCCATTGTCCTTTATTATTTTAGCTTCTTTTAATAATTTATTCTACATCCTATATATTGTTACTAAAGGTGCGAAGTGTGTCTATAATCTAGCTATCTAGGTGTAGAATTATCCCTTTAGGATTAAAAGGTTCTAAGAGAGACGCATAGAACACTAAATAGACACTTTTTAGGCTAGGCAGGTCTACTTTAAACAATATTAGCCTAATCTAGGCTACTATACAGCCTAGTCTAATATACTTCTAATCTAGTTTCTACTTTAGCCTTATAGACTTTATGTAGTAGTTTAAGACTATAACTTAGTCCCCTAAACTAAATAGTATTAGTAGCCTACTCTTATTCTAATATGCCTCTTAGTAAGTATTTGCAGTAAGTATTTTCTTCTTGCACTCTCTCTACAATGTAAGTACCTTAGTTGCAACTTGCAACTCTAGGGGCAACTCTCCCTGCCTAAGGAGCATACTAGGCTAGTCTGCCCCCCTAGGAGCTATTCTGTAGTTTGCTTAGAACAGGGTAGTCCTAATAGTAGCGTAGAGGCTATTGTTGTATATAAACTCTGCAACTAAGATCTATATTGCCTAATTATCCTACTCTAGGGAGTAATAGCATCTTAGGTACTACTCTAGAGTTTAATTTTGTTTTTCTGTCTGTCTATTAGTCTGTAGATAATAAGCGGACAACAATACCCTTCTAGAGTTTAGATAGTATTAGAAAGTTTCTAGTAACCTACATTTATTAGTAGACCTTAATCTAATATAATGCGTTTTAGAACTCTATAAAGTTAGATTACTTCTCTTATCTAGGCCTAAGCAAGGTTAACTCTATTTTAATCCCCTCTTGCTAGAACGTAGTGTGCTATCTTTGTTAATTAGTATATAATTACAAGTATTACATTGTACACTACTCTAGTAAGCTTGCTTAGAAGCAACTCTGTAATAAAATCTATAGTTGCTTCTTCCTACAGCTTATCTAGTAGTAGTAAAGGCGTAAGCAATCTGTATAGACTATATTATGCTAGGGTTAATTGCTTGCAAGGTACACATTCCTAGCAGTACTAGCTAATATCCTCTCTTATGTTCTTCTACTTGTATTAGCGCTAGAGCTTTTTAAGTATCCTTCTTGCGCTGAAATGTCCTGTAAGCAGGCTGTTATAGCACTCTTGTAGTGCCGCCACCTTTTCTTTAGACGTAGTGAGGTGTCTTATGCCTAACTAAGCTAATGTGCCTTGTTCTAGGTTGTTCTAACCTGTCTCTAGACTAGAATTATCTAACTAACTCTCTATGTCTAGTTCTGTACTAGTTTCTTCTTAAGTAGGCTAAAATTCCTTAGGAGCGCGTCTATTACCTTTCTAGAATTCCTTTATAGCTAACTTAATTTCTAGTAACATGTTCTTGCGTTTAGCAGCCCTTGTTTGTACTGCTAACACCTAAGTAGTGTAGTTCTCCTTCTTTAAGAGTAGATTCTTTAGTAGTTGTACAAAAGCTTTGTTATACTTTTAAGATAGTTTTTGTGCTTCTGCTATGTAATCTAGCCTATGTAATAGCCTATCTGCTAGGTTTATACTCCCTAGTCTGTAGTTTAGAACAAAGTCATACTAACTTAGTACTAATTACAACCTAACCTGCTAGTAATTTAGTACCTTAGTCTCTATAAACTACTTTAGGTTTATATAATCTGTAAGGATCTTAAAGTAGATTCCTAAGAGGTAATGCTGCTAGTGCTTCACACTCTGCACTATAGCTAGTAATTCTTAGTTATAAGTGTTGTAGTTGTACTCTGCTTAGATAAGTTTGCGTAAGTAGAAGTTAACTAGTCTCTATTAGTCCTTGTTGTCTAATCCTAGGCCATTCTGGCTTAAGATACCTGAGATTACACTACCTAAGGCATCAACCTCTAGTCTTGTTAGTCTCTCCCTCTTGAAGTGGGCAAGTATAGGTACCCCTAGAAACACGTCTTTTAAGTACCTTACTGCCTCTTTCGCCTCTTTTAGCAAATCTAGGCGTTGACCTTCCTCCCTCTTTATAGCTGGCCCGCCCTAGGCTTACCCTAGTGACTTTTTTGTTAATGTAGTTAGAAGTAGCACAACATAGCTAAACCTTGCAATAAACCTTCTATAATAGTTTATAAAACTTATAAACACACAGATGTTACGCACAGTAGCTAGTACTAGCTAGTCCTAGATTGTTTTAACCTATTCTAGGTTAATACTAACTCCTCTAGAGGATACTATGTATCTAAGGAACTCTATGTGTTGTGTGTGCTATTTACACTTTAAAAGCTTTACAAATAGCTTTGCTTTACGCAATCTTGTTAGAACTTCCTTAATATATCTAACATGCTCCTCTTCTGTGTTTAAGAAGATTAGGATATGGTCTAAGTAGACAATATATGTTATATTAACTAACTCTACTAAGACTTTGTTTATGTATACCTAGAATTGGGCAGGTGCATTAGTAAGTCTAAATAGCATTACTATGTACTTAAAATGGCTATACCTTGTCCTAAAGGCGGTCTTCTATTTGTCCCCTTTCTTGATTCTAATCCTATAATAAGTGTCTCTAATATCCAGCTTGGTATACACCTTTGCTTAGGACAGACGCTCTAGAGATTCTGCAATTAAGGGTAGTAGATAGCAATTCTTTACAGTAATCTTGTTTAGGCCTTAATAATCTATATAAAGCCTTAGAGTGCTATCTTTCTTCTTTATAAAGAGGATAGGTGCTCCTACTAGAGATTTTAATTAGGTTATCTAACCCCTAGCTATAAAATCAGCTATGTACTTTTAAAGTACTACTAATTCTGCCTCTAATAGTCTATACAGTGGCTAGTAGGGAGGCGCAGCTCCCTCTTTAATGTTAATTACTAGATTGTTTAAGCTGTGCTTAGCAAGCTCTCTTAAACTATCTTCTAACGCTATATTAGCGTATTTGTAGTATTGTAGGGGAAGGTTAGTCCCTTTAGATTCTTCTATTATACTTTAACCTATAAAAGTTAACTGTGCACGTATATATGTCTGTTGTTAAGTCTTATATAGTGCGTTTAAAGTCTTTTGTATCTTTAGTTGCTATCTTTTAGAAACTAGCCTAATCTTTAGCTTTGTTTTTCTTAAATAACATATGCTAGCTTGCGTAGTTCACCTTAGGTTAACATTAGTTAATCTAGAATAGACCTAAGTATATTTTATACTTTCTTAGGTTTGTAACTACAAATAGTATCTTACTAGATTCTTTCTTTCCTTGTAAGTCTGTAATAGTGGTCTTAACTATTATAGTACTATATACTAGTATACTACTCCTATCTACCCCCTTAGCTAAGACTTAGGGTAAGGAATTAACTTAGAGTCCTTGCTCCTTTGCTACTACTGCTAATAGCAGGTTTAGTTAAGAACCTCTGTCTATTAGAGCCTTAAATGGGCCTAAAGACCCTACTACAGCCTTAACTGTTAATAATTAAGCTAGTTGTAGGTATAACGCGTTATAGAGGGTACTAAGATCCTTGCTTTCTATTAGGTAGGAAATATAGGCGAGAAGGTGTAGATCTACGCCTTCTGCCCCTTGCCTTTTCCTAGGTCTGATCTGTCTTTAGATTTCTTAGACTGTTCTAGATTTAGGCAGTTAGATTAGTAGTGTCCTAGCTCTTTATAACTAAAATAGATAACTTTTATATTTCCTATTTTTAGGTTCCTACCTTTAGTACGCTTGCGGTTATTATAACCTAAACCTCCCTTCTTTAACTATTTAGGGGTCTCTTTAGATCCCCCTTTACTCTTAGATCTATTCTTCCTATTCTTGTGTTCCTTCTAGGGCTTCTCGCCCTAATAGTTCTTAGAAGAGGTTCTTTAGCAGAAAATCTAGTTAGCAGCCTCTTCTACCTGTGTAAGAGTCTCTCTTCTCTCTAGAGGGTACATAAAGAGCTACTTCTAGACATCTTTAGGCAATGCATAGATGTATTCTATTACTTATAGTGCTAGGCTATAAGTGTTGCTTAACTCCTCCTAGTAAGGCCTTATATAATCTAACAGATCTGTTAGGTTACTCTAAGGAAGCATACAAGTCTTGCTTAAGGCCTTATACGCCTACTGCCTTCTCTCTAAGAGAGTACCTAGGGAACCTAGCATAACTGCTTTTATAGTTACCTAGGTTAGTGCCTACAACAGGGACAACTATAGCTAATTAGCTTAATGCGCCTCTTATAGACTCTTTATAGTCTCTAAAAGATATTATGCACTAAAATTAACCTTCTACACTTCCTATAGGAAGTTAGTAGGTAGCCTTTTATAGTATTGCTTATAATTATACTTCTAGTAGTTATAGTCTATATAGCTATGCTTTGTAAACATGTGTAGCAGCTCTAAGCGTAGTAAGCCTGCTATTAATACTATTAGTGCTGTTGTAGCAAGTTAGATACTACTATAAGTAGTTTGCAACGCATTTATATTGCCTACAAGGTATTTAGCCTATGCCTCTTAAAGGTGTACTACTCTTAGGAGCTTTGTAGCTTTCTTGTGCTAGGCTTCTAACTCTTAGAGCTCTTAGTCTACTTTGTTAACTATTAGGACATCTTGCGCTACTGTAGCCTAATGTAGCCTATTTAGCCTTATGCTAGTTAGCAGAAGCTAGATCTAGGGCTTGTTTAACGTGTTGTTAGATATTGTACGCTAAGTACCTCTAGACGCTTTGTTCTAGAGCTCCTTAGGCCTTATTATAGAGGATTTGCCTATAGACGCAAAGGGAGTTCCCTTTCTTAGCTCTAGAGTCAATTCTTCTACTTAGGGTTAGGGTGTGATACTTATTATAGGATTCTACTACTTTGTCTCTTAGTGTGAGATTAAATAGAATGTTAGGCCCTAAGGCAAGGTGCACTAAAAGATAAGGTAACAACATAAGTAGTAATGATATAATTAGTAACAGAGATGTATTATTAACTATAGACTATTTAATGCTAGGCATTAATCTAGTACAAGGGACTATTTATACTAGGCTTAACCTAGAAAAGGTTACTCTGTGACAGCCTTCTAAGGCGTTAGCTATTAGGCTAACAATAGGGAGTCGTTCGTGCTAACATAATTAATAGATTTAAGCACCTACTAACAAGCAAACTAGCTTTCTCTTAACTATTTTCCTCTCACGTTAGAGGTTTTTTTAGAGTTTAAACTAGCAAGCATTAGCACATAGGGTTTAGCAGTCTAGAATAGACTATAAGAAGGGGGGAGGCTATTGTTAAGAGCTTTCTATCTTAGGCATGCTAACTCTTAGGAACACCTTAGGGCAACTATAGTTACCTCTTAGAGCCTACACATATGTATATATTCCCCTAAATCCTTAGGGGCTCAACCTCTAAGGATTTATCTCTTATCTTATCTAATACTATACGTTTTATCCTATCTCTTGCCTGCCTGCAGTGCCCTTACATCTACTATCACTACCTACACACGCTAGGAGAGTTATCTACTTATAGTTACTATCTTAGAGTAATGCTATAACCTCTCTCTTCTCTTACATTTGTCTGCTAAACACGTGTTTTTCCCTACTAGTAATACTAATTATAAAGCCCTTCTTATCTATATTGTATATGTGGCATGCCTTAACGTTGTAATAGTTAATTTTATGCTGTAGGAGGTTGAAATAGAGCTAGTATTTCTCCTCCAAGTTAGCTTAGTAGCAGTTGCGGTCCATCCTAGTTGTCCACTAAGAGATGAGATAGATGCAGTGGTAGTTAATAAAGCGCGTAACCTAGCTCTCACTTACAGGACTATAGGCTATTATTAACACAAAATTCTGTATTATCTCTCTTGTAGGGAGTAAATAACGCGTAGTAAGACTCTCTATATACTGTACAAGCTCCTCCTCTTGTTGTAGGGTAAGCTTCTTTTAGTTAGTGTTCTTAGTTTCCTAAGGTACCTGTAAGTGCTAGTGTCTTCGCGCTAGAGTTAAGCAATCAAAGCTAAACTTAGTAGCAATTCTGCTATACACAAGTTTTTTGCCTAGCTTTAGCGCTTTAATTGCTGCAACTGCTTTGTCAATACGTGCCATGGTTGTTGAGTTATGACGCGTTGAAGTGTGGGTGTATTTTGAGTTGACGGGGCGTTGCGCGACTCCGGGCGTTGCGCGCACGGACACGGTATCGAGACTCTGTATCGAGCTCTGCCTGATCATGTGCACGTCGCAGCAACACCTGCTCCAGCAGAATTCCCGCTGGTATTGCCGTTGTTCCCAGGCTCATTCTCGTTATCGTCGGCATTCCCAGCCGCATCAGCGTGAGCATTGTCCTGCGCCCCCGCAGTACTCGCCTGAATGCTCGCACTGCACTGGTCTGTGAGACTGTCAGTCTGACTCTGGTCGGTTCTCTATCTGTCAGAGACATACCTTTTTTGTGTTGAGCACTGAATTATGCTCAAAGTTGCATCTCCTCCATTGGCAGCATTTGCGCAAGCATTAAACTGCTGATCGCAACTTCGTGCTAGTGCAGCGCCGATGTTCGCAAAAGTGTCATCTTTCACTTGAAATGGGCGGTCTGGGTTGCCAAAGTCTTCGACTGGTGTGGCTGCGATACCACCAAGAGCGCTGGTAAAAGTCTGAATGTTATCTGTTTGACGGCGTATGGGTGTGCCGAATGCCGCAGCGAACATAGCAAAAGTAACAACCGTAGATCTCATTTTAACAGGAAGTCTCTTTAGTGTGCGTTCGACTAGCGCAGGGCTGTGGAAGACAGATTCGATTGGAATTACGAGTGACCAGACTCTGAACGAATGTAACACGCAATATTGTGGGAAACGAAGGACACTTTTAGATATATAATTATAAGAAGCGATGTAGCATGCATACTTATACTTGCAGTAGATCTGTACTTTGTACTTGAATGATGCGGTCGCACGGTGGTCGCTGATCGCTGACTCCTTCATCGACTATCACCATGATTTCTAGCCGCTGGACATGGGCCTATAACTCACGGGGTGTGTCAACGACGTTGTCCGACAATGCCTCAAACCGTGGACCTGGAATGACAGGACAAGATTTTGATGCCGCAGGCGCATGATCCGCACCGCTACATGTTACAGAATTGTAGGCGATGGTGTGTACTCCAGCTTGTTTTGTATCAATTGATGATGCACGCTCAGGTCTATATCGGGGGCAGTTGTGCGTTTAGGCAAATTTTTGTACCGTCAACGAGTATCTTAAACACACAAGTGCACACTGGTCCTATGTCTACTTCGCAAAGAGTGACCCGTGGACGTAGAACCTTTGCGAGTACCACGAGCGGCACTGCCAGTGGCACCACCCCTGCAGCGATCGAACGCGGTCTGAGGCACATGGTGAAAGAAAGCCGCACAAAGACCACAGGCGGCTATAGAAAAGGTTGCCTTCTGGTGGTGTCATCAAAGTGCAGGTGTGTTCCAGTAAAACTAGGGATAAGACAAATCGCTGTTAGCGGAGTGATGGATGTGGTTTGAGGGTGCGCCTGAATGACGTGCGAACTCGCTTCGCGACTGCCCCACTTCGATGTCTTAAAGGTGTGCACTTGCAAGGCGTCCATCGTCTCTCAACATACACGATCTGCAGTCTGCACATGCTGTATTGTGTTTACAAGATTTACGACCAGAATTTGCGAAGATACTCCTCCACAGATATCGGCTTCACCTGCGGCACCATATCATTGTGGACAGGCTCAACAATACCCTGTCCAGCTTTGTCCAGCGCATGCACAACTTCAGCCTGGAGCCAAAACTTGTTCGGCCCCGCGACCATCTCCTTTGCCTCCTCGTCAACGATCTGCTTGTATGGACGATAGACAACCTCCATTTTCCTCCCCCGCACCTTCTCTATGATTCTAACAACTTCATCCATCCTGATCGTCTCGCCAACGAAATTAAACTCCTCCTTCCAAGCGCCCTTGGGTAGCAAACATGCTGCGGCAGTAAAGCGACCAACGTCGCCAATTTCTGTTAAGGAAACTCGTGGTATTTTGCCTTGAGGTGACAATGGAATTTTGGCTTTCAAGTTCCTCATATTCCAGATGACGGGCCACTCAGAGGCGATGCCGTGGACAGCCTCTTCCTCATCGTGAGGGGCGCCGAAGCCTAGGTAGTTCATAAAGAGACCAACGTGGAATCCGGCAACTTCAAATCCCGGATGCTTCTTCTGGGCCTCCTGGCACATGTCCATGACTTTAAGAGTAGGACGCAAGACATCGATGGTCTTTGCTGCGTCGACGCCTGCAGCAAACTCGGAAGGTGCAAACCGCTTGACACCAGTACGTATGCTGGCGTTGAGAAGGTTTTTTTGCACTTCTACCCAGTTTTGGGCACCGACAGTCGAGATGACCTGTTTTGTTTAGCGATTGGCATAAGTCCCAAATGTACGCTTACTGTGTGAACATCTTGCAATGCATCGGCTAGCGAATCTTCCGACGTGTAGTCGACTCGGCGTATCTCGACGTTTAGCTTCTCAAGCCATAATGGGATGTTTGAGTCAGGTCTAGTAAGTACGACTGCTTGTAGCTGATCAGGGTAGTCCTGAATGGCTGTTACAATTGCTCGGCCAAGCTGTGGAGCAGCTCCACCGGCGACTGCGACCTTGATGACCATTATTCAATTCAGAAGTGAGTAGTCAGGACTGCTGTCTAGGGAGACATGATATGGTGCTTCAAGGTGCCTTATACTTTTTAATGCACAAAGCCAAGTCTTCCCAGCCGGTTCTCACATAGTCTAAGCATAACACAATCCATCGTTCGTCTGCAGCCGTGTCAGGCAAGCAACATTGCCAAGTGTAAGATGCAAAAAACAATGCCAGTAACTGCACTTTCAATACTGCAGTTTCGCTCGAAACTTGTGGGAATTGCACCCCAACAGCCTACAAACTGCATCATCTTGCCCTTGGTACGCCACAGCTTACGCCAAGCCCGCCATACCCAGACGTACTCCATCTCATCCTTATCGAAGCGCAGCTCTCTCGACACGATCCCGAGTCTGCGCAACTTACTGCGGCCACGTAGCAGAGTCCCACTCCTTTGCATTCTGCATGATTCTAGCATCCACCGTGTCCTCTCCAGCACCAACATACAGGACCTTTGAATACACCGACTCGCCCCAGAAGCTGAATGTTGTATTCGCAGGTACAAAAACGACATCGCCAACGGACAGTGTTGTGGTGCCCTCGAAGCCTCCAACGTCAACCTTAACAAGCCCATCAACAACCTCGAGCGCAGTGTGACCAGGCAGCGAGTATGTGGCAGGCTCAGACCCAGACACTGGCTTCGACAAGGTGATAGTACCCTCGGTGAAGTTGCCGTCAGATTGCTGGCTGGTGATGAAAGGCTCAACAATGGCGTGCGAAGATGTCTTGTCCCCGGCAAGATATTTAGGACCATGACCTTTCGCAACGAAGAACGGGGTCTGAGAATCCTTTCCTAGAGCGTTGGTACCACTGTGCCAGATTGCATCTTCCTCCGTCGCGCCATTTGTACCGAAGTTAGTAGGCGGGCTAAACGTCAGCTTGGCGTATACATCATAGCTCTCAAGTGTAGTGATCAGGCTGGAGTCACCGCCAGGGTCGGAGAAGTTTCCTTGTGGGAATGGTGAGTTGGTGGAAGAGCTGTAGTTGGCATTTGCGAGGAAGTAGAAGAGGTCTTCGAAGCCACCGGGCTGGATTACGCCGACGAGCTCGACGAATGGGTCGAGGAGCTGGAAGGTGTGTGTGGTGTCATGAGGAACGGCGCCGTAGTCACCTGGAGTAAGGATGCGACCAGAGGTGACATTGTCTTTGCTGGCCCAGAGGGCGTAACGACCTTTGAGGCAGTAGAAGTTCTCGTAGTGAGTTGCATGAGTCTTCAGGAAGAGTTAGTACTCGATTGTATGGTGCTAAATCTGGACGTAGAGCTTACGTGAGGAAGCACACCCAGCTCTGTACTGGCTGGTGCAGCGGTGCTGATCAATGTGAAGGCGTAATCGGACGATGGACCGGTCACCGGAAACCGGTAGATTTGAGATCCGACTCGGTACCCATCAAGTGTGTATGCGCGCACAATGTAGGGACGGACGTGATCAGGAACTTTGGTGACAATGAGACTTTCGACAGCTTGCTTCGAGTGAGTATGCGTGCTCGACGGGAGGCATGCAGCCAGGCCAACAAGCGACGCGAAAGCAAAGAGTAGCATAATTGACGATGTAGAAACTGCTGGAAGCGAAACCAGAAAGAATGAACGAAGCGATGCTGATGACAGCTCTCACGGACTGAGAGCCTTCACGTAGGTATAGCATCACTGAAAAATTATTTGTCGTACATCCTCCCCACGATCTACAACTCGCACTCCTGAGCAAAACCTCTGTACTGGTTTCTGCACATCATACCCGGCAGATGTTTGGTTAAGATGCTACGCACTGGCCCTGTATTCGTAACTGGATCATTTCCTAGCCTGGGTTTTGCAGCCTCAGTGCGGACTGTTCCTTGTACTAGTGCGGCTCAAGGACCGTATAACAAACACGAGTCGCGGATGGCGTCGATTGGTGCCGTTCTCCGGGAGGCGCCGCATCAAGCAGGTGTGGTCTTTCTCCCGGGTCTCAAACTTTAACCATGACTTGCATTCCTTCTAGATTGACCTTGTCCATGCGATTGAAGCATTGGTCGTTATCCACAACAAGAATTTTCAGCTTCGAGAACCCGAGCGTTCTATGTACGAAAAGTGTGTTGCCTGTAGTGGAGGTATGGTGTGGAGCATGATGTTGGCTCAAGTGTGGACCGGCGCCAGGAGCTTCGTACCTTGAAGAATGCGGTCCTCTTAGGTAGAGCAAGGTGCAGTCTATGGATTCTAACAAATATGACTGTCGTCTTCTCGTCGGAGGTGTGTATCGTTCGTGGCTTGAGAGTCATCTCACGCGCATGTCCTCGCTATGACATAGCCCGAGGCCGCTCTCTGCCCTGCACCTCGTCCAGCAGGCGGGACATGTCCCAATGTGTTCTGAACAGCCATCACGACGCGTAAGGGTGGATCGGATAAGGTTGATAGCGCTAGCGCCCGTTGTGGAGCCTGGGTGCGATGTTTCGAGGCGCATGCACTGTATTCGTCATCATGTACAGGGGTTGAGAGGGTGCATCAATACACCATCACAGGTATTCCCTCGAGATCTAGGCATAGGCCACAGTCGTGATCTTCAAGCTGCTTGTTTTGTTGTAGTGTCGTGTCATTCGAGCGCTGTTCGTCTGGTCAGAGTAGATAATCCAGCGGGCCGACTCAAGACCCCACCTGTCTAGCTGCCGCCTGAGGATGTACGGCTTGTACGAAAGTTGGGCAATCATATCTGAGGGCCTTACAAAGGGCTTCCAGCGCTGAATTAAGATTCTAAGCGCAGGAACGCATTAGTACATTAGCGTTTCGCTTAAGCGTGCTTAGTAATACTAGATAATTATTGTGCTAGCTAACTCTAGTTTAGGTAATTAGCTATACTATTAACCTAGCTAGTAACTATAACGCTGCTAAATTGCCCTTTTTAAATTTTTATAGTCTTACCTTATATAGCCTATAGATCTTAACCTCTAACCTCTTTCTATTTATATCCTAAGCTCTCTACCTGCTTAGCTGTGCTCTTTCTATAAGTTTTTGTTATAAACACTTTTAAAACTAGTGTTTAGTAGCTCTAACTATTTTATAGTTACTATAACTACCTCTGTACCTTCTTCTACTAGTAGCAAAGTTCTTAAGTAAGTTATATCCCTAGTGCTACTAACATCTCTAGTTATAATTATTAGTATTACTAATGCTTCTTCTAGACTCTAGAGCCTGTAGCCTACTATATTTTTTAGTACACTAGACTTCTTAGTATTTCTAATATTTATGCATTCTAATTCTAGTTGCTTAAGCAGAGTGTAAGGCAGACTTCACAAGCACAAAAGGAAGCGATCTAGAAAGCTGATATATTTAAGAAGGAGTGAACAAAATAGCAGACAGAGAGCTACAAGAGGGCAGAGATAGCTACTTACTTATAGTAGGTAGGCCTAGGCTCCTAGGCCGGAAGTAGAAGGAGGCCTGTGCCCTAAAAGTAAAGTAAAAGTCGGCAGGATGGATTCTGCTAAGTTAGATAAGCACCTACTAGTAGGTTGTGCTATCTAACTATAGCAGAAGTCCTAACACAGAGTCTTGCTTTTTCTTTATTATAGCTGCAGCGCCTACCTTACCTAGGCTATTACTAGTTCTAACTTCTAGGCCTTACAATCTTGTGCTCTGCAATATTTAGTATATAATTAATACTACTAATCTAAATACATTGCAGCATACTATAGCTCCTTTAAAACCTAGTAACTTTAAGCTTTAGGTCTATTAACCTTATACTTAGCAATATTTAGCATATAATTAACACTACTAATCTAAATACATTATAGCATGCTATAGCCTTTCTAGAACCTAGTAATTCTAAGCCTTAGGTCTGTTAACTTTATGCTTAGCAACAATTAGCGTATAATTAACACTACTAATCTAAATATATTACAGCATGCTATAGCCTTTTTAGAACCTAGTAGTTCTAAGCCTTAGGTCTGTTAATCTTATGCTTAGTTATGTTTAGCGTATACTCTAGGCCTAATTAACAATATTAATCTAAATACATTATAGCATGCTATAGCATTCTAGAACTCTAGTAATTCTAAGCCTTAGGTCTGTTAATCTTGTGCTTAGTAATACTAAGAGCCTATTCTAGACTACTATTCTAACTTAAGCCTATGCTCTGTAGCCTGCCCTAGACTTGTAGAACCCTAGAAATTTTAAGCCTTAAGTCTGTTAATCTTATGCTTAGCAATATTAAGAGCTTACTTTAAACTACTATTTTAACTTAAGCCTATACTCTACAGCCTGTCCTAGACCCCTAGAACCCTAGTAATTCTAAGCCTTAGGTCTAATAACCTTATGCTCTGCAATATTAAGAGTTTACTTTAGACTACTATTCTAACTTAAGTGTATACTCTGCAGCCTGCCTTAGACTTCTAGGACTCTAGTAATTCTAAGCTTTTAGCCTACTAACCTTATACTTTAGACTATTAGCAATCTAGAACTCTTTATATTAGTTACTTTTTCTATTAGCTACTGCAGGATACACTAGCAAATCTAATATTAGCCTTAGCTTTTCTTACTTTCTACTGTCTTATAAACTCTTTTACTATATTCTAGCTTATACTATATACCTCTTACCTCTTAGATCTAGCTTAAATTACCTAACTACTAGAATCTTTAGCCTTTACTACTCTTTTTAACTACTTTATACATTAGTGCCTTCTACTAATATCTTTCTCTCTTTAGCACTAATAACAACTCTACTACTACTAAACTTGTTACTGCTGCTAAACTTACTGCTGCTACTACAGCTACTCTTACTCTTAGTAGCAACAGCTATAAGTCTAGCCTATTAGACCTATCTACTTCTAACCTAGGGAATTCTAAAGATAATAAGGATCTTATGCTAAAAAAGAAGAAGGTTATGCTTGTAATACTACCTTACTATTTAGAGCAAGAGCTTAGGAGCAAGGCTACTAACAAGGCATATAAAGAGTACTAGAATCTATAAACAAAGCGTCTACTACATATAAATAAGAAGCTTAGTAAGAAGAAAGAGGTAAGTTTCATAGATACTATTTTAGATACTACTATTGTTAAGCTTTTACTAATAGTCTGTAGTATATTATAGTGCTACCTAAGAATTTTATTCTATATAAAATCCTAGTCTAGAGAACTTACTTTCTATCTAACTTCTCTTAGTATATCTAACTTATTAAGCAAGGAGCAGCTGCTGCTCTTAAGTGTTTTAAACTAGGCCTGCTGCTGCTATAGCTTAGAGCTTGCTCTTTCTAATCCTTTTAAAGAAACCTACTAACTTTTATATATTTAAAGCTTAGTTTTAAGGCAATAAGATAAAGAGTAAGAAGAACTACTATTTATACTGTATTACCTACTGTGTCTTATTAGTAGTAAGTTTTTGCTATCTTAATAGTTTACTTCTATAATTTTAACTTTTTCTTAACAGAATATAGACTGTGTGCAATATTAAGCCTGATAGCACTAAAGTAATCTCTTTTACTCCCTAAAGTTATTCTCTAGCTATAAGTTTAATCTCTAGAATATTGAATATCTTTAAGTAGTCTTACTAATAATTTATATATTTAGGTATCTGCTTTTAAAATCCTTTGCAATCCGTGTAGCTTTAATATAGTATATCTATTAAAATATTTATTATTTTAAACACTTGCTTATATAATATTATAGGTGCGCATAATTATTACTATAGAGACTAAAGCTTAATATAATTTGTTTCTCTAGACAGCTAGCGTGTATACAATAGGATATTACAAGGCCTAAGAGATAGATTTTAGCAATTATTTATAGGAGAAGGTAAGTTATAGCTTTGCAACCTTAATTAAATAGATATACTAAGAATAATAGCTAATATACTAGTGTAGTATAGATGTTAAATCCTTCTATTTAGGTCTCTGCCTTCTAAGAGTAGATATACACTTAAGAGACCTATAGCTCTTTCTTTAGTAGCTTTCCCTCGTAATTCTAAGGTTTAGATAAGGATTAAGCTAACCTTTTAATAGCTAACCTACTTATACGCAACGCAAATAGTAAGACGTTTAACATTACTAGTAAATTCAAGGACTGTGAGGTTCTGGTTATAGGCAATAGTACTTGCTTCACACTAGGGATAGATAGTAGAGGGATAGCAATAGGTGTATTTAATATTAAGAATAATACTTGTCTCCCCTAAAGATGGCGTGCGGCGCAGGTTTTGCGCACCTTCGCTAAGAGCGAGACTAGTACAAACTAAGGATAGCTCTAGAACACTACAACACTAAACAATTCTATCGTAGCTTGTTACAAGGACTATAAGATTATAACTATAGGTAAGAAGGTAAAGGTAAAGTCTTATAAGCGCTTAATGTCTTAGTTAGTTATACTAGAAGACACTAGTAATTATAAGACACTAACTAAGAAGTGTTATTAAGCTAAGTCTACTATAACTAACTGCAAGGTTGCTCTAAGCGCTAATATCACTAGAGGAAAGACTACCTATAGTAGTAAGACTATAAAAAAGCAAAGTTATACTAGCAAAAGTAGTAGTTAAAGTCTTAGAAGCAGGTTTTGTAGGTGTTATAAGTAGATAGAGGTTGTTTTTTAGTGTTTTTATAGTGGTTTTAGCAGTAATTACTACTTGTAATACCTAAGGATTAGGCGCTAAAGGTGTAGTCTAAACAGAGCGATTCACTGCATACATAGCTTAATCTTACTAGTGTTTATCTTCTAATATATCTACTCTATAACTCTTTATATCTTGCTGCTATTTGTAAATGTTTTAATAGCCTTGTATAACGTAGTACTATTTAGATAGTAATTAAACAAGATTATTCTAGTATAATAGCACTACTACTTTGCTGTAATAATTGTTTAAAGTATTAAAGAAAGTTGTTATCTATAAACCTTGTTTTTGCTAGTTAAAGTTATTAGCTTACTTAGAACCTTACTATTTAAAAGAAAAGCAACTTACTAAGGTATACATGCTTTAGTGCTAGTAACACTAGAAACTAATTAATTGTTATAAAAGTAGGTTTCTACACTAATTAGAATCTAGATTCTAAGATTAATACCTGTTTTACTAATAATTGTCTATATTATATAGAGGATAATATAATAATAATAATAAATTCTTCTTTTATACTACCTTCTTAGACATCTCTTACATATAGGAGTACATTTCTAAAGAATTAAGAGGTAATATGTAGTTATAGTTATAGAACAATTTTTTAAAGAAATACATGTTCTATTATAAATAACTAACTTTAGTTGCACTTGGATTTACATATTATAGTAAATATAACTTAGAGTAATAGTGTTAGGCAGGTTGCTTAGCTAACGATATAGTACTGTTCTAGCTACGGATCACTATTAGAGTAATTATACGTACCTTTTAGAGGATGCTTAGCATAGTAGGCAGAGCTGTGTCCTAACATTATAATTACTCTAATACCTAAAGCGTGTGTAAGTGTGCATAAATTACATATTAGTTTAAGTCTAGAGGCAGTTATAATTGTAGGCAAAGTCCCCTAACATTATTAATCCTAGGTTTTAACCTATTAGGTCTGATACCCCGCATATCCCCGCACAGGTCTAGGATCAGCCAAGCCAGCCCAGAATAGGCAATAACCTAGTCTAGGCTAAGAGCAGGCCACGTGTGTTTAATTACGAGGCTAGACACGTGTGTTTAATTATAGGGCCGTCGCTGTTGCTGCTAGAAGGTCTAGTACTAAGTACTCTTTAGGCCTAGGTCAGGCCTTATTAAAAGAAGGGGATATTGTTGAGCAGGTTGCCTAGCAAACGATATAGTACTGTTCTAGCTATAGATCACTATCAGAGTGATTATACGTACTTTTTAGAGGATGCTTAGCATAGTAGGCAGAGCCGTGTCCTAACAAATAGATGTTAATAGGTTTAATATACTTATAGTGTATAGGACCTCTTAGGGGTATTAATAGTTATAGAGAATTAAGATTTCTTAAGGTAGTATTTATATATAAGTAGTTGTAACGCCTTTAAACAAGTTAAACATAAGATATAACAGCAAAATATTATTTATCTATCTTATCTACCTATAGGTCTTGCTTACTAGTAAGTTGCTAGTATTGTTAAGCAATCTTAGCAGTGTTTATATACTGCTATATTGTAGACCTATGTCTATATAAGAACTATTGTACACAATTATCTATAAATATATTCTTTACTCTCTTTATACCTAATAAATCCTTAGCTTTCTACTTCTCTTAAGCCAGCTTAACTATTACAGACTATTACTTTTTAACTAATAGTATTAACCTATCTTTCTGTTTAACCTAGTCTAAAAAGTTAGCCTAGAATGCGTCCTTGCTATAATAGAACTAATAGCAATAATAGACTAACTATCTGCTATTATTAGCTGTAAACAGTAGTTATACTAGGCTCTACTTATCTTTATCTTGCTAAATAGCTTAGACATCTTGTTTTAGTAATATAGATAGGATCTTGTTCCTAATAATAATTATGCGTATAACTTGCTATGCGTTTAGGCTAAGATCAGCCTCCTAGTGTTCGGCCACCCCTAGTGTTTGGCCACCTAACACAACGCGTTACTCTGTTTTTAACGCTCTATACTCTTAACGCCACGCTATTAAAATGGATCCCCGTGAAGTAGCTATACAATCTGCTATCGCTAATCTCAATTCTAGTGTTTTTACAAGCTAACAGCAGGCTGCTAAGGCCTATAGCGTCCCCTAATCAACAATCTAAGAGCGCCTTAGCAGTCGCCAACCCAACGCAATAGCTTATTATTAATAGCAGCAATTAACTCTAGAACAAGAGCAATTTCTAGTAAATTAGATACTTAAAGAGGACTTATGTGCACAGCTACCCTCCTATCTACGTGTACAAGAAATAGCTACCCTTATCCTCTATATAAACAGCGACTACAAGCTACTTAGGCATAAATAGGTAACCTATTTTATTATGCATAACCTACGCGTCGCCTCTATAGTTAGCTAAAAGATTAAGAGCGCAAGGACTACAGCAGCTAACTATAAGACTATACATATGTTTCTAGAGTTGTTTAAGCATACGCAGATTAAGCTAGGTATACAATATAAGAATATATAGAACATAGATAAGACTAGGGTAGGCCTTAGAGTATGTAGCAACTCCTATATAGTTGCTAGCTTGTTAAAGAAGAAGGCTTACGTTAAATCCCTAGAGGATTGTAAGTAGGTGTCTATTATTAAGTCTATCTTAGCTGTTGGCAAGAAGCTTTAATGCCTAGTTATCTTTAAAGGCAAGCATCTACAATCTACATAGTTCCTAGCATAAGAGGTGCCTAATTAGCTCTATACAACGTTAGAGAATGGATAGACGTCAAATGCTATTAGATCTAAGTGGCTAAAGTGGATTTTTCTGCCTTAAACTACACCTTAACCTAGCCGCTAGCGATTACTTATACTAGATAGCTACAGCTCTTATATCCTAATAGACTTTATATGGCTCTGTAAGCAGAGCAAGGTCTATTTCCTATACCTCCCGCCTTACGCGTCACACGTCCTCCAGCCGCTAGATCTAGCTCTATTCTTAGTACTCAAATCTCGTTACTGTAGCAGGATCTGAGCCCTCTTAGCACTTGATGACGTAGCACCTATTAAGAAGGAGCGCTTTGTCACATCATACAATAAGGCAAGAGATAAGGGACTATCTAAGAGAGTCATATAAGCTAGGTGGAAGGCTGCTGGCCTCTGCCTATACAACCTAGACCTTGTACTGCTCTTATCTTAAGTATTAGGCTGGCCTATCACTCCTCTACTATCTACTTAAGCCTCAGATGACGTGTTTGCTACGCCTTAGAGCTCACAGGCCTTGTACAAGGCTCAGCAGCTCATTCTATTAGAATCTTATTCACGGAGCACACGCCTGATGCTTAGCAAGGCAGGCAAGACTATTGCTAGAGCTAACACCCGCGCAGCTTAGCTAGAATTTGAGAATCAACGCCTTAAGTATCAATTAGATAGTGCTACTATTACTCACTTAAGAAAGCAAGTTTAAGTTAATCCAAATAAGCGCTATAGCAACGTTAAGGCGATTAAGGCTGCTATAGATTGGGCAGCAGCATTACAAGCTAAGCAGGCATTACAGCAAAGAGAAGACAAAGCTAAAAAGGCAGTAGCAGCAGCAGCAGCTCTTACGCTTCAGTCTATGTGTACAGAGTGGCAATTGTAATCGTTGTTGTTGAAAAATCACGACTCAAAATGGTGAAGCTTACTTGGGTGAGGTGGCCGAACACTAGGGG
>SATY01000515.1:0-24759 GCA_004335155.1 Ascochyta viciae
AGCTTAAAGTAGTTAGAGGCAGAATATAACTATAAGATAATTACTCTAGTTATATACTAGGCGCTTAGAAGACAGATAATCTATACTAAACTATCTAGGAAGTGTGTTGCGCGGGATAGAGCATGTAGGCTAACTACTAGTTGCTTAGATATTTAGCACTTACAAAATAAGTAGCTCTACAACTGCTTATAAACTTAATTTAGCAAGATTATGTTATCTCCAAATTTCTTTTGTATATAAGTAGGCTTCACATACATGAAGCAGATAGACACTAATCAAATACAATCAATCAACTGAGTTACCTCTCACTAGCTCGTCACAAATCTTTTTCCAGATTGAACGATACGTAGTCTGCAACAGATTTTATGGCTCGAAACACTCTGACGTCCCTGCTTATAAACAGCAGCTGAGTCGACCGTCTGCTATGATCCAGTTCCACGTACTTGTGTCGACGAAGATGCTGAGTCTCCATCTCAGCTCAGTGCGAGGATATAACAAGTGTCTCGTGCAGAAGGTAAGTATCCAGTATATATTGTTCAGTCAAACGAGCAGAAAAGAAAATGCACGGTGTGAATCAAGCCAGCCGTCAGCTATGGCAGAGACAGTCATCTTACCTTGCAAGCAGTCAGCGCTCGATGAGGCTGAGCCAACCGGTTCACGATAAGAGGCGCGACACCGCGACGTAAAACGCCAGCACGAAAGATTTTGTATGTTGATGGGTTGCATTGTCACTAGTTGTTGCGGAGCTGAATGATCATATGAATGTGCTCAAGATCGCAAGTCTTCGGCTCGGACGGAAACGCGGGGCAGTGGCGGGGCAGCCACGATAGAGCTTACCCTATACACAACGAGCGACGGCCGTCTCCGACGTCTTCTGCTCGCCGCTCGGACTGTCAACGTAAATCTATAGTGCGTGAGGGCTTTGCTTCGATCAGCCACCTTTGTTCACTGCTACTGGACCTCTCTGTTGAACGAACCATGGCATCAACAGCCCAAGGGCTCACTTCTGAGCAGGTTGACTTTTTCAACAAGAATGGCTACCTACTGATACCAAATGCGCTGTCCCAGGACACAGTCAAACAGCTCCTTGCTGAGACCGACAGGATGCTGCACGAATTCGAATTGAAGGAACACCCAATGACCAAGTTCTCCACTGGTGGCGACGACGGCGCAGACCATGTAGGCGACGCGTACTTTTTGGAATCTGGAGACAAAGTGCGCTTCTTTTTTGAGGAAGGTGTGAACACGGATTCAACCTCCGTGAAGTAAAGTCATGTAGCTAATACTGTATAGATGCGTTCGACAAATCTGGCAACTTGACCAAGCCTAAAGAACGCGCTATCAACAAGATCGGCCACTATCTCCACGAACTGTCTCCTTCCTTCCGCGACATGTCTCTCTCCCCGAAGAACGCAGCCATCGCACGCGATCTCGGATTCCGCGATCCCCGAGTACTGCAATCCATGGTTATTTGCAAGCAGCCTGAGATCGGCGGCGCCGTGCCTCCACATCAGGACAGTACCTTCTTGTACACAGATCCGCCAAGCGCAGTGGGCTATTGGTATGCGCTGGAGGATGCGACCAAGGAGAACGGATGCCTGAGCTTCGCAGCAGGAAGCCACAGACGTGCGGCGATCAAGCAAAGATTCGTACGGACCGGCGAGAACGGTAAGGAAGGGACTGGCTTTATCGACAATAAAGGACCCCAATTTCCCAAAGGGCTGCAGACAGAGTCTGGTGCCGAGAAGGAAGAGGCATACGACATGGGTGAGGTCAAAGCCGGCACATTGGTGCTTATCCATGGCAACATCCTGCACAAGAGCGAGAAGAACACCAGCCAGAAGAGCAGGAATATTTACACATTCCACGTTATCGAGGGCGAGGATAGGTACGACGAGCGGAATTGGCTGCAGCCGCCCGCGAGTGGCTTCTCAAAGCTCAGCGTTGGTGCGTAGGGATGGAGGTAGAATGCATGGATTGGTGTTTAAAAGTCCTATGTCTTGCTCTGCACGCACAGCGCAATGCCACCGAGAGCCAAGCCCATACCTATCCATGTGTCTGCTTGTGTTAGCAAGTGCAATCACATGTCTTGTGTCCATACATACCTCTGCTGATAACCTTCTTCTCTGCCCACCATTCACCTAGCACTGTGAACATGAACGCTAGCGAATTTGTAATGGGTACTGTCAGACTCAATTCTGCCCCAGGTCAGCATCTCATGCCGCTCTTGACATTGTGTCACTACTCACCAGCCTTGCCAATCAGAATAAAGAACCACACACTGCCGGTAACATTTAGCAGTAGCGGTATGGCATACGCTGGCCTACCCAATACACCTTTGACAGCGTACCAGATACCCAAAGCCTTTTTCTTAAGCGCCGAATTCTTAGGATCCGTCAACGAGGGGTGCGTTGGCGCAGTGTAGTTCATGGCAGCTTTCCGCATGAACGGCGTGGTGAGCCCCCAACATGCGGCGACCAGAAGGAATCCCAAGATCCAGCGGAAGATTGATGGCTGAGGATCATTAGCGGTGGGTGTGTCGGGGTCCATTGTTGCGCTGTCCGAAGGTCACCAGAAACGCGTGGTTGCGAAGGTCAAAGACGTCGTCGCGCGTGATTGCACGAAGCAAGTGTTGCGCCTGTTGCCTGAGGCTTCGTTACGTAAGGCCGGCCCTCCGCAGAAACACGCACGCACGCACACCGTCACTTGAAACATCAACAACATGCGTGACATTTGTTCCTCTTGTCCTGGACAGCAATACCATCGTCGTATTGTTTCACTTCGTTGACGAGTTGACATACGACCGACGTAGTCAACACAAAGACTGATGCAAGCGCGCTCCTGGCCAGTCGGAAGTGGCACGACTGGCCCACGAGCGACAAAACCGCCTCTACGGTCAACACCGTGAGCTCGTCACGGCGTTGCGGTACCTCTTTTCGCGGTCGTCTTCGCCACAAGCTTTCCACTCAAGTCTGCAAGCTGGGACTCGGAGCGCGCGCTCGCAATAAGCACGTGCAATGCTACTCACGCCATATCCTGTCTCAATCATCATCGCCACCAAAGGTCTGCTCATCCAGAGTATCGCCGGTCCTCGATTTCTTTGTTCCCCCGCTCTGGTTTTTCCTCTAGTCTCTCCTTTCTCTATTCGTTTCCACTTCTGATTTCGGCTTTCTTATGTCAGCCAATCGTCGTCTGTTCACTTCAGCGTCAGATGTCTAGGATCTATCGATAACGTAGGCCGGGTGCGGCTGCTTGCGGCATGTCGGTTATCTGCATTCCATTCTCTGGGAGATCGAGTGGGTTGGTCTAGCGAGTACACCCCACGTCATTGCACTTCACATAGGCTCGATCGCATCACGGCCAAATCCTCTGATTAATTCCCTGGCGGGAGTCCGAGATGAAACAGCCACCTAGATGGCCTTGGGGGCATACAGGCTCAGTTTCTGCAGCTTGAGAAGGATACAATGCTCGTGAAAAAGGAAGGAACTCGACTCTCGTGTAACGGGTACCTGCGGAGGCTGGGCAATAAGCGAGAATGTAACCCAATAGCAACGCTATGTGGTTGCAACCAGCATGCTTCTTCCTGGCGGCACCTGCTAAGAGCTGCCCAACCACCTCAGTTCCTCATGTGCACTGACGTTTGACACTTCGGCCACTACAGACGCCTCAAGCGCGCCTGAAACAAGAGGGCAGTGGCTTAGGTCATTCACATTCCACCCTGGCTCGCCAATAATAGTTCGATACAACCTGGAATGCAGTTGTCGAGGAGAGGCTGGAAAGAACTCTCGTAAACCAAGATGCATGTATATATCGAGTATGGGTAGGTTTGTTTTGATTGTTTGTATCCAGCATCCACTGCACCATTGGCCGCTCCACATCTGTTCCTGCATCTCTGTACGCCTCGAATCGAGATTCCCGCAAGGTACACGACGCGTTACATTCGCGCTTCATCCACTCGGTATCGCCTTCGCCACACCTTACTTGCAGGTCCTCTTCCAAGTACCTGGTCAGTAGCCAACCGGAAAAAATATTCCTCATGGCCCATCTACTACGCTACCCCTCCGAAATCCCAATGCGGCCGATCAGTAACAAAGAAACGGAGGCCGTTGAGCTAGACCAGCTCTTTGAGAACTACGTCGAGACAGATGTTTTCCAGCAATTCACTACTTCAACTACCGACCCTTCTGGGTCCGACGATCTGGCACATCTCTTTGAACTCCCCCCGACGAATAACAACGATCTCTTTGGCTTCACGCCTATTCTCAATCGGGACGCTGAGCCTTGGCACAAGGCTACGCAACTATCCTCTCAAAACCCAACCTCGTCCGCTGATTCAGTCGGTTCATTTGTGAACTACAGTCATTCTCGTGGCAACTCTACCTCGAGCAATAGCGACACACTCAGTTTTGAGGATCTTTTCGAGCTTGAGAGGAATCAACTGCGATCTACGTCTCAGCCTTCCACACCACGACCTCACACCGCCACCAAGTGTATCAAGAAAGCTCAATCATTTCCGG
This sequence comes from Ascochyta viciae, assembly GCA_004335155.1. NCBI lineage: Eukaryota > Fungi > Ascomycota > Dothideomycetes > Pleosporales > Didymellaceae > Ascochyta > Ascochyta viciae. The sequence goes on from SATY01000515.1 coordinate 4,518, forward strand.
ACCGATCAGTAACACGTGGGATTCAGAAGACACTGAAGAAGTGTCCAAGCTCGACGTTTGCGAAGACTGCAAAAATGATGCAGCCGTCATATTATCGAGCTCCTGTTCCTGCCATGTGGGCGCGCAAGATGGACAGCGCTGTTGACCTTAACGCGCATGTGTTACCAATCAACATGCAGTCGCCCCCTCCTTCCACCAAGCTGGTTCAGGATGAAAGCACAGATGGCTTCTTTGTACAGCATCATCATCAACATCAACAACCTTACACCACCACAACGCGGTCACCGATTGTTGATCGTGGCTCTTCCCCAGACATGGGCTTCTCCAATTACCAGCTCACACCACAAGCGTCACCAGCTATTGGAATTTCCAATAATAGCGACCCCTTCAGCCATAACATTGGTTTGACACATTCATCAGCATCCGGTGCGGCGTCTCTCTCAGCCTTCACCCCGCCAAGCTCCCTCAGGATACCCATGACAACCTGGGGACCCACTGACTCACCCAATATCGACTTTGCATTCTCGGCCTCATGCTCACCCGATTTCTCTACTACCAGGACTGCAGGCTGGTGGAACGACGAGATTATGCCCGCTGCACAACAAAGCTACCCCACACACCGCGAATCCAACGCACGCACAACATCACAAAGCATCCCCGTCTCCATGGCCGGTCTTGGCATTTCCTGCGACATGTCTAGCTTCAGCGATATGAGCGAGTACTCATCTCAGCCTGAGATGCAGTCATATCACCCAGCAATGTACCCCACACAGCCCGATCACGTCCACGCTTCACACATGGTCCCCATCGGCACCCGACCCCTCTCTCGCTCGCCTTCACCAACGCTTCAACCACGCTTCCACCGCCGCCGCCCCTCAGGACAGGCGCAACGCACATCAACAACACAGTCGCGCCGAAAGTCCTCTCACAGCTCGCACGGGTCTGCGCGCCCACCATCTAGTAGCAACGTGGGTTTCGTCAACTTCACGCCCGACGACAGCAGGAAGATCCTGACTGGTGTTGCGCCGAGCGGATCAAGTAAGACGAAGATGAGGAGGGAGAAGGAGGCCGCGGAGAAGAGGAGGAAGCTGAGCCAGGCTGCTGTCAAGGCGGTCATGGAAGCGGGCGGGGATGTAGATCGGTTGAGAGCTTTGGAGAGAGAAGGTTTGTGTGTTTTTGAGAGCTAGGCCTGGACTCGCCTCGCTGAGGCTCGAGTTGGTTTAGCAGCTCGAGCACGCATACACCGTTACTCACCTCGACCTCCGCCGCACCCTCATAGAGTATCGAGCAGTGCTAGCAGTAGGGAGAGATTGGTTGTTTTTTACTTGTCAAGCCTATATCACTGTCCTGGAGACTGGAGAAAGTAATGCGTACATAGCACGAAGGTCATACACACTTCATACATCAGAATAGTAATTGAATCATCATCATCATCATCTGTATTCGTCATGCCCTTGCTGTAAACATGCTAACCTCACTTCGTCGCATCCCCGCACCCTAGTATCGTATTACCTTCCACCCTGCTACAGAGCTGCAGTGAGTAGGCCGAAGGAGCCTTGGGGAGGCTTCCGCGCAGGCTGTCATAGCGCGGCTCTACTTTGTTGCAGACGAACGCCTACAAGGCTGATCCTGATCAAGACTCTTAGTCTTTAGATCATGTCCTCATCCAGCGTTCTCAATGTCCAGCCTCGCAAGCACTGCCTCCACGACCCCTTTCGCTCCAACCCCGCGCTCAACGCCACCAAGGCTTTGCTCCTCGGCTTCCATCTCGACCGCACCTTCATATACTTTCACAATTGTGTCTTCGTCAACTTTGGTACCGCACGCGACCAACCCTTTGATGAGTGTGCTGACCCTGGTGATCTCTTTCATAACGGCCGGTTCAATATCGTCGTTCTGGCTCGAGTAGAGTGTCTCTGTGACTTGTTCGTCCAGCCTGTTGATGCCTGTTTCTGTAGTGCTGGCTGCGACAGCTGTGTGCTTCGAGATGAAGATGTATCCGTTGACCCCTAGCACGACGTCTATCTCACCTGCTGCCGAATTGAGGGTGAAGACCTGTCGTCTACTCCTCACGACGCCTCCTTTCCTCGACAGAATGCCCCCGCCTGCACCGGACAATGAGGTGAACAGGCCGTTGCGCAGTTTTCCGTACTTCAAAGAGCGTGTGTGTAACGAAGCTGTGTTGTCCTGGTGCAGACTTTGGACTTCGGCAACGAGTAGGTCGCCTTCAGAGAAGAAGGTGCGAATATTCAGCTCATCAACGGCCGTCCTCCTTCTCAGTATGCCTCCTGGCAAGTTGATGCTCGACAGAGGCAGGTTGGCAAGCATGGGCGCGGCGATGTCGACACTCCACTTCTTCGTCTGCACATTAACTATCCTGCCAACTACCAGGTCTCCAATCTCAGGGGTGTAGCGTGCGCGCAAGGGTTGAACTGAGAGCAGCTTGTTGGTCTTGTGTAGATTACCAGCGACTGTTGAAATGATGGTGCCGCTGCTTGCTGGTACGTAGGTGCCGTGGCCGCGCATCCATTGCGGGTCGCTAGTGATGTGCTCGCCGGGAGTTACGATTGACTTCGTGCCTGATGTCGGTAGCTCATCGTCGGACATGTCGACGTCCGAATCCTCCGCGGGCGCATCACGGCGGGGCGGGAGGGGTGCGCTTGGAGGGAGGATGGAGACGCCCATTGTGTGTGTGTGGCGCAGGCGCTTTGGATGGCTTGTGGTTCGTGTTTTTATGGCTCTTGGATTCGGGAACACGTGGCAATACGTTTCTATCGGAGCTCGCAGGTCGCTGGCGGTGCTGGTCTTGACGTCGTCGGTGATGTTGGAGCCCTAGAAATTTTGGCGGAGAGCTTCGTCGTTCGTCATCCCTGCACCCTGCACTAAGAGTCTAAGCTAGTGCCCTTGTGCGGCATAGCTGGCGGCGCTCCCCTGACAATCGCGCCTGCGATTCGACGTCACACCATCAGCAAATCTCATCCAATGTCCAATAACTCTTTTTCTCTCGCAGCGCCGGAGAACCAACTGCGTGAGCTCGATGACCCAGAAGCCCTTTCCCGTGTGAGCGAGCGCATGGTCTCACAGTATCAGGAGCCATTCATCTATGATCTCGAAAGCGCAGCTGCTACCACGGAGCAAGATGATCCAAACTACTACTCCCGACTGCCACGGTCTCTGATCACGACTTCGCACCTGCAGACATTCACAACTGGTACTGGATCGTCAATCTACGCTTCGCTTGCCCCTTTGCTAGAGTCGACTGAACACGAGCTCATCCTTGTGACGTGCTTCTGGGCGTCTTCGGACACCCGTGACACACTCAATGCCATACTTCGCAAGCTATCTGACAAAGCCGTGCGTCGGGGAACAGAGAAAATCCGCGTTCGGCTATGTTTTTCATCGTCTTCCCTCTTTCAGAAGCTATTTCACAAACAATCTGCTACTGGCCAAACATATCCCTCTACTGATTGGGTAAAGAGATTCGGGCTGCCTGATCCATCGGACCTCGGCGGACTAGATCTGAAGATCAAGAGCGTGTTCATTCTACCCTTTAGTGTCATGCACCCAAAGTTTATCATTGTAGATCGAAAGACTGTGGTCTTGCCAAGTTGCAACGTCAGCTGGGAAGAATGGTTTGAGGGAGCCATGACAATGACTGGACCAATACTAATGCAATTCCTCAAGTTTTACTGCGCCTTCTGGGAGAGGCGAATGGATGTACCGGCCGGCGTCAACGACTCGACTGCAAATACTGCAGAATTCAATGTGGCGCATGCGGTGACTAGTGCCAACCAAAGTACACCTATACATTCCCAGAGTACTCCTACCTTCTTTCTCCCAAGTCCTCACCGACGAGACCCAAGTTTCCAGCCCTTTCGGACCGCTACTGCTCCAACAACACCACTGAACGTCTTTTTGATTACGCTTTTCGCGAAAGCAGAACGAAGTATACGCATCCACACACCAAACATCACCGCTCCGCCGGTGTTATCTGCACTTATCAAGGCTCTTGCTCGCGGTATCGACGTTACAATCCTGACTTCTGATCGACTCATGATATTGGAGCAGCTCGTTACAGCCGGTACCACAACGTCTCGATGCATCAACAAGCTAATCAAACGATACAAAACACTCGATCCACTAGCTTTATCAAGGTCGTACGACGAGGAAGCAGCGATGACACTTGCCAAAGTTGGCAAACTGTGCATCTCATACTTTGAGCCACAGCACGGCCATCAGAAGAAGGGCGAAGAGCGAGGCGAACCACAGCAAAGTCATCTCAAGATGACCATTGTCGATGGCGAGGTTTTGGTGCTTGGCAGCGGCAATTTGGATCGCGCGAGTTGGTTCACGAGTCAGGAATTGGGCGTCGCGTTTTTCGGAACAGATGTGGTGCGGAGAGTGGAAGACACCATCGACAAAGCGATGGAGGGGAGAAGTAGGGTCGTATTTGACAGCGAAAACCGCTGATTGCGAATGCACGGTCCGGGATATGAAACTAACCATGGAGCCAAAATCACGTCGGTGGCAGTCCGAAATTGTGAAAATCACCCAAGCGCTTTCAGGCAGCACAGCTCAGAAATCCATCTTCTGGGCGATTTTTTTTGATTGTACCCTATCAACCCATTAATCCCAACGACTATGGTACCACAACATTCTAGCCAACTGTAGGAGCCTATGATTTACTGCCTCTGACAACGTTGTTTCCGCTGTAGATATGCATACTAGACGCTGTGCGGCAAGGCTCAAATGCAGCCCATGGAGATCCTATTTCCTGAACTTTGGTGCAAGTCCACGTACACGCGGGCTCTTAAAAGATGTACACTTGATTGAATCTGCTCATGTTTAGACTTTTCCTATGTTCCGTCTTACTTCGGTACATAAGGGTTGCAACGTTGGGCTCGTCGAAAAAGTGAATCCATGATGACCGGGTCATGTGATTCTGTGATCGACTGTCTTGTATGTGTTGTCGATGGATTCCGTCATAATTGTGAACTACTTGTTTAAAGCTGCCACTCGATAGGGAAAGCGTTGCTCATTCTCCAGATCTATTGACGGCAAACGTTGAAAGTCGACTCGTTCAGCGAGAAGGCCGATAGTATTCCAATGCAGGATGAGTACAAGATGAACAGGGTTCATAGGGAAGTGCCTGTCCATCTCTGATATCACGGAAACCATCGTATCGACATTGAAATCACTGAGTGACAAATGCAGCGAGAGGTATAGTTATTGGAATCATCACTATCAGCTCTTCCTCTTGTCCCCATTGACAGTGGTTGTCGAAGTAAGGGATTGTGATTTCGCAAACGAGTTCAGCCTCCACAGCCACACATCAGCCACAGGATCAAATCTGTTTCATAACCACGCACACGTTTGTTTATGGTAAACAACATGCTCCACTGGACTGCGTCTTTGAGAAGAATCGCCTGCAGGCAGAACAAGCCTCGACGTCGCCAAGCCGTGCGTGTCCATGCACGTTCAGCGGTGAGTATGAACGTGCTGTGCAGTAGTGGCGGAGTAGCCCCGCAGAGTGGGGACCTGAGCCAATGGCCAGGCTGGACCCTGTTCAGTAACTCGGTCCAACCTGTCTGCCAACATCTCCACTCTGCACACGAGTGACGTCTGAGGAGCCCCTTGAGCGTCATGGACGTAAACAACACGCTCTCTCCTGTTTGTCGTGTTCAGTTAACTGAATCAGGCTGCTTCTCGACCCATGCGATCGATCTCCTGCAGATCAAGGCATGACTTTACCCCACTTGCATCCACCTGGCCTATAAGATCCTCATCTTCCGGCTACATTTTGGCCTGTTCAGCTTACTTTCTCTTCTGAACAACCTATCAACCTACTTTGTCATTGCCCGTGAGCATACACAAACATGAACAACATGTCAAACCTCGCAGATACCCTCACGGCCTCAGGAGGCACAGAGTCCGCAGGTCAGCTAACACCTCACGTGTATCATCGCAGCCCATTGACAAGTTCATTAGGGTTTCTTAACGACATTGTTGAGCAACTATGGCCTAACATCAACGTGGCCGGTTGCAAGATGGTGAAAGAGATTGTCGAACCCATTCTAGCGTCCACATTACCAGGCCCATTGGCAAATCTACGATTCACTAAGCTGGACTTGGGTCATGTACCCTTACGCCTTTCTGCGGTTGACGTACACAAGAGCACCACCGGTGGCATCAAGTTGGACATGAATGTGAGCTGGGAGAGCAAAAGCGACATCGAGCTGGATGGCAAGATGGTCCCCAAGATCGTGAGTTTGGCAACCACGTGAATGGTAACGAGATCTGACAAAAACAAGGGTATCGAACATGTTCATCTTAAAGGAAGGCTCTCCATCTTACTTGCTCCTTTGACAAATGTCATCCCGCTTGTAAGGCTGTTTCTATACGTGACGTCAACCTGTAAAAGTGCTGACATTAAACCTAGATCGGTGCCGCACAAGTCGCGTTCATCAACCCCCCAGAGCTCTCACTCGACTTTACTGATGCTGCCAACATTGCAGATTTGGGAATCATTTCAGGCACCATCCGCAAGACCATCCTCGGTATCATTGGAGGCATGGCCGTGCTTCCCAATCGCTTTCTCGTCAAGCTCGACAACTCAAATGACTACTTCAAAACTTACCAGCCCCATCTTGGCGTTGTCCGTCTCACCATCGAGCGAGCAATCGGTCTCTCTGGCCCCAAGAAGAGCGGCGCAAAACGTCTTCTCGCGAAGATAGTCAAGGATGTACCTGACTGTTACTGCAAAGTCAGTGTTGGCGCTGAAGAAGAATGGCGCACATCGACCAAGAAGAACGACCACGATCCTGAGTGGAACGAAACACACGATTTCCTTGTCGCAGACTTCGAGCAAACCATTTCCATCGATGTCCAGGATGACGATGTTGGTGCTGATGACGATATCGGCCTGGGACACATCTCCATTAAAGACATCCTGCTCGGCGGTGGCACGAAAGAGATCGCTCTGACACACAAAGGCGAACAAACAGAAGCTCGTGTGACAGTACACGCTCAGTTTTTCAACTTTGTTTCTGAGCCACAAGCCCTCTCCGCCCAACAGAGCCAAGGAGATGGCCAGCTTTGCGGTCTCGCAACCATTCTTGTCGCTAGTGCCTTGGGTCTTCAGGGTCAGCGTGACGAGCTTCAACCTAGTGTCAAGGTCACCTGGGGCGGCAAGGAGTATCGTACTGCAATTAAAACTTACACTCCTGGTACCGACATCTTCAATCCTAGCTTCGATCAAGCATTTAGGATTCCGATCACAAGAGATATGGTGACTAGTCCGGCACCATTCAGGGTGTGTTTGTTGAACAAGGAAGCAGAGACGGGTGTGGTGGAGGTTCCGTTTGTTGATGTACAGAATGGGCAAGATCTGACTGTCGCAGATGCGTACGATGTTGGTGGCGGCGCATCGGTCAGGGTCGCGATCAGCTTGAGGGGATTGCAGTTGGCACAGTAATCAGATTATGGAAGAGTCCCGACACCTACGAATGCATTCCAGTGCCTTTGAAAGTAATGGAGTAATCGTAGTCTCTGTGATTTAATTTGAAAACTTCGGATAAAGACTTGCGATGAGCGGTCCCAGGACTGAGGTACTGCCACGGCGCTCGTAATCGCAGTTTTGTTTAGCAGGCAGGTGATCCTGTTCATAGTGAAGTCCAGTGTAGCGCCCGTTCTCATTTTCTCTTCTCTCGAGATCAGCAGTAATTCAGTAGCACGATTCCATCGAACCAACGAATGTGTAGTTTCTTCTGTCAAAGTGATGCGGTAAAGAGTAGCGTGACTAAAAATGTGGTGATCAAGATTCAATGCATATCTGCGAGGCCAAATTGCTGCGTCTAGCAACCCGAACAGCAGGTCGCACTGCTCATGAGATTGCTACGTGTATTCGGAGCTTGTTATAACCATGGTCAAAGCTGATGCTTGCTTGCCAAGATTAGACTCGATGAGCGGGATCCGACGCAGGAAACCTCGGGAGGGAAAGAGGAACTGTGGTTTCTTGAGGTGTATCTCATATAAAGCTGGAGCGGCGGCCACGAAGCAGATTGTACAAGCTTGTAGAAGAACACGATTTGTGTCCCACTCATCAGGGACAGACCAACAGCTGTGTGTTTGATGCAATTGTGTGGTCCTCTGGGAAACACTATATGACAACTGAGACGATGCATTTAAGGCCTTATAAACACTGGCATCTCATGGAGAGGTGCGTCCACGGTGATGTGAGCTCCTCCATCCCAAACCTCTTCCTCGCTCCAAAGCCGCTTCCACTGTTCGCCATCGGCTAATTTGGGCAGATAAACTGTCATCTTACGTTGACCTTGCTCAAGGACAGGGCAGCATAGATCCTTATCGCCATACATGTACTGCAACTCAACTTCCCAGCATGTCTCGTCCTGTGGGAACTCGTAAAACAGTGTCCTGATGATGGGCGAACCTTTCTCATGAGCTTCAGCCATGAGTCTTCGCGTGTATGGGCGGAGCTCCTCGCGCAGTTCCATATATTTCCTGCAAATCTTGAACACCTCGGTCCCATACGACCATACCTCAATATCCGCACCGCTGCGGCATGACGCTCCTCCCGTTGTGCCAACTTTAGCTTGCCGTGGCTCAAGATCTCCGTGTAGTCTCATCACCGGACAGAAAGCTCCCCATTGGAACCAACGCACAAAAAGCTCGCAGAATCTGGGATCATTCGGATCTTCTCCATGGAAACCGCCAATGTCTGTGGTCCACCAAGGAAGGCTGCAGATTCCCTATTAGAGAAAACTGTCAGTCCTTTTATCGCCGAAATCCTGCATGGACATTTTACATACCATGTTCAGCCCTGCTGAGAGTTGGTTCCGGAAACTGGACCACGATGATGCTGTCACCGCTCCAAACAAGAGCACCGGACTTTTGGCTGCCAGCCCACGCACAACGGACTAGGTTGACAATTTCAGTTTGGCCTTCTTCTTTCATACCCTCAAAAATTGCTCGTGAGTACTTTCGTGGATAGATATTCCCAACAGCCACGTTGGACCCGAGAAAATACCGGTAGTTTTCGAAGTCGTAGACCTAATACTCAGGCTCTGCCTCGTCAAGCCAGGAAACCTTGATGCCTCTGGAGTAGTAGTTTTCCTTAGCTTTGTTCCACACGTATTGTCGCGATGATGAATTGGTTGGGTCAAAACGTACTGTAATACCCTGGAACGTCATGGCAATTCGTTCTCCACGTTCGGTTCTGATCAAATAACCTTTTTCGAGCATTTCCTTGTAGTTCTCAGACCTGCTATCTACCGTAGGCCAGATCGAGACCATGAGCTCAATTTTCATATCCTGCAACTCCTTGACCATGGCATCTACGCAGCGAAAAGTCAGCTAAGTCAATACACCATGATGGATGCTCTCCGCCTACCCGGATCTGGCCAGTAGGTCTTATCGAACCTCCAGTCACCCTGTGTGATGATGCACGCCAGATCTGCACACAGATTGACCCTCGTGGAAACCCCTCCCCGCATGCAACCACCGGAAGTTGTTCACATCACTCGCGGGGTACCCTGATTTTAGCGTGCCTCCACCGGAGTTTGCACAAGTCTCGCACACGTTCATTCCACAGTATGTTTGGTAATAGGCCGCGTATAACTGACGCTCTGTTTTTCCAGCGATTTGGGCTGTAGCATCACAGGAATGGAATTACGTCTATAAGTTGTTGTCAGGAAGGCTTTAGATAGATGGATTTGACACCTCTAAGCCTCAGAGAACATTCACCCTTGGTTTTCTGAGTTCTGGATAGTGAGAAGCAAGATCAACTCCGAAGGAGAGCATGTTGGATCGATCCGCGCTGTCTGCTGCGAGAGACGCGTTTGAAACCTCCATCGCGCGAGCCAGATTGTCATGTCAATCGCCATGATCCGCAACTTTCTGGATTGTTTAATCTAGGCAACTGGATATCACAAGTACTACGCAAATCCCAGCTGCTCAGCTGGTCACTTTGGTCACTATATCCTTTGTCTACAGCTTCGAGATAGCTCAGGGCTGCCTCAGCTCGAACTACATTCCAGTACTGTCAGCCAGAGACAGATCATAGAAGAAGCTTCTATAAGATATTACTGCGAAACAACACTGCCTAGCATACAGTCTTATTTTTCGACACGCTGCATTCTGGTGCTTTTTACTCATTCGCTAACGCACACCGGCTCTGTCGGCGTTGGAGAAATCCGAGACCGAACCATCTTTGAATACGCAAACAATACATGGTGTACACAAGGGTATATTGTGACCCAGGACAAACCACGAGATTCAAGAAGGTGGTCTTAATTTTGTCAACAAGAGTGATAAGAGAGGCCCAAAGTAGTAGTGTTAATCAAGTGTTGAAGCTGAGGAGAAGATTTGCACTAATTGGTTGGATCCGAAAGAAGTAGCCATATTCTTTGTCAAAGGGATCGTACTCAAGTGAGCATCTTATGGACATGAAAAGGAAGAAGACTGATCAGGAAGAACCAGTCGCGATATCCAGTTCTCGCTATCCAACCAAATAATAGGCACTAATCACAGGATTAGTTGGCCTTGCCACACTCTTTACTGGGATGTTGAGTTCTCAAGCAAGCATTTGTTCCGATACTTTGACTGAACCGTTGAACATCAGCAATTAAAACCGTGTATTTGCACATTTAATGGGTTTTCGGATGATTGCAGACCACGACCGTCAAGTCTGAGTATCGGAGAATGAAGACAAAGGCTCAACAAAAAGAAGATTCCGTTTGGCTCAACTGGAGGATATGACAATATAGCGCGCAACTTATATATTGTTTATAGCCAACGTAGGACTAAGCAATAAGTTCAGCCTCACTCGAGACTTGTTCGCGAAGTTCCTTCCCGTCTGCTTTTGCTGGCATAGAAGAGAGGCTTGGTGTGATTGTCTAACTGGCGGGGTAGAGAACCAATAGCTTTCCCACGTATATCTGGACCTTAGGAATGTGGCCGCCACTATCGTTTTTACTGTAAATACTGCCAATGTAGAAGTACGTTCAGATTGTGGCATTGATATGGAAGCCGTAAAATGCAGACGCTAACCCTCCAGAAAAGACCAATGGACTCAAAAACAAAGCAGAAATCAGAGAAGGATCTTTGATGTGTAACAGCAAGGGGACAGCTGAGCAGCTTTATGTGAGTCTTTGGATTGCAATATTTGGATGAGTCTAAGGCGACGAGTGCTCAATCGCCAGGAAGGAAGTAGATGCAGCCATAACTCGCCAGGCAGAGCGATTCCGTTGAAGATAACCCAAAATTGATAGCCGAGCCCGTTTCCATCGTGCATAAGGACAGTTACTGCAAGATTCATGATGTGAAACGTGTTCGATGCGAGAGTACATTTCAACGTTGAGAAAGCGTGCGAGTCGCACACTGGTGAGGCAAATACAGCAACCACTTTCACCAGGACTTCTATTCCTCAATCGACTAGGTAGTGACCAGTACCTGAAAGCGCCTTTTACCATGGGTAGAAATAAACTCTTCGAATTTGGATGAAGTTGTGATCAACGCGAAGTTTGTAAAACACGCTACGTCCACAAATTCATGCAGAGGATTAGGTGGTTTTATTGGTGAACAGTCAAATGGGGCACTTTTGAGGCCCGGAGTGATATATTCCATGACTTCTGCTTCAGAGCTTCTACCCGATGATATTGAAAAGCAAGTTAAGATGTTATCCACACCTGAATCCTTTCAAATAGGTTCTCGGAAACTCATCCTTCCAGATCGATACACGAGGACAACTTCTGAAAGCAGTTACACGACAATACGGAGAGCGTGTTCCGCCTTGGACCACTCTATCGACAATTAACCGCCGGGGACGTCGGCATCGCTTATTGGTGCAACGACATGAGCCGCAGCTACCAAACCATCCAACGTAATATGGGCTATATCGGAGACGCATCCGTTATTTCCTGATGAGACAAGAGATACTATCAGGAGTGTCTGAACTTTTGTCACCATGATCTTGTATTCAGCGTTGAACATACAAAAACTGGCAGTCCCGACATCCTTACTTCGTCTCCATACACTCGGCAAACACCATCATGTTCGCTTTTGGTGCTTTCGCTGCAGTTTTATTGAGCCTCACTCATACCGTGTCCGCACATGGCTATCTCAAGAGCATTGAAGTAGGCGGGACAAGCTATCTTGCATGGCAAGTTGGACAAGATGACTACGTAACACCAGAGCCAGCTCGCTACGCCCGCCGAATCAAAGATAATGGCCCCGTTCCCGACTTCACAACAGCCAACATCACCTGCAACCAGGGGGGGAACATTCCTTCAAGGAGTACCATACCAGTCAATGCCGGCGACAAGGTCAAGCTCGTCTGGGATCAATGGGGATCTTCACACTCGGGACCGGTAATGAGTAAGCTTATTAGGCATTATGAAGTCTCTGTCCGAACACTGACCAGTGTATTCAGATTACCTTGCTGATTGTGGCGGCTCATGTGCGAGCTTCAAGGGCGACACCGGCACTCCCTGGGTCAAGTTCGACCAAATGGCTTACGATACTACAAAGTCACCGCCGTGGGGCTCTGACTTCCTCGCTAAGCAGGGCGCATCATGGACTGTGACGGTCCCAGCGGGACTGAGATCCGGTGAATATCTTCTGCGCCATGAGATTCTTGGACTGCATGTCGCTGGTATCCGGATGGGCGCCCAATTCTACCCTGCTTGTGTGCAGATCAAGGTCAGTGGCAGCGGGACAAAGCCCCTCCCGTCTGGTGTTGCACTTCCAGGCGCATACAGCCCAGACGATGCAGGCATTCTTGTTCAGCTGTGGCAAGTGAACCAGGGCCTGAGAGGATACATTGCACCTGGCGGTCCCGTTAAGACTCTCTGAAGGCTTTCTTACAAACGGTGTTCTCAAGTGTAACATTGAGCTACTATGCAGAGTGCTTCGACCTATCATATTCAGTATTTGGACAAAGACCATGTTCACCAATTAGCAATGACCATCCATAATGGATGCTTTCTTCAACTGATATGCTCGACTAATCAAGTAGAACAGCAAAAGTAGTTTTCGTGTAAAGCGGGATTCGTTCGGTGTTTCGGTTCGCCATGTGCAATGAGAGTTTCCCTGTAGCTTCAAGGAGATTGCAAGAGGAAACACGTGCGACCCTGACATCCATTGGTTTGACTGAGGATAATGGCCTTCACCTTCCGACTACAGCAGTTGAGCGAGACATCTCCTTCAGGTTTTACTTTCCACCAGAGGTGCAGTAACAGAGACTGTGGGCAAATGTAAGATACCGAAGATTGACACGGGATGCCGGGCCGGCATGCCCGAGGGGCTTGAGTAGGTAAAAACGGCAGATAACCAAGGCGCACCCTCGAATCTCTCGAGTAACACTGAAACGATCAGTTCAGCCTCAATCAAGTGAGAAACGGTTCATATACCTTGTTTGAATGCTTGGCAAGGTCTGAACGTCCTTCTATTGGCCATATCGTGTATAGCAGTAGCGGAGCTCAAGTTTGTTCTCTCCCATCAGCGCTTCCCAAGCTTAGTAAATTGGGTGTAGTGTTCTGATTTGACCGAGCTTCTATGGTACTGCAATCTCTCATGTCGACAATTCGATTTCGGTCCGGTAGACGGAGGCTGATACAGTGCCGAGGCATCTTCGATACGAGGACCAGGGTACGCTAGACGTTCGAGTCTCAACGACTAGGAGACCTTTGATAGATTAAAAGATTCCATGGATGAGATCGCGGGGTCGGCTGCGTAAGTTGCTCTCTGCATGTGAAAATTGCTCTCTGCATGTGAATTAAGCCTTGATTGGAAATAACCACCACGTGGCTTGAGCTAATTGTGGTAACGGCCATGTTTAGGTATAAATGTACCCACGTGCTACGAGTACCCAAGATCGTTGCGCTTTGTACGAGCGGTAGGTGGGAGACATGGGATGGATGGGTCAGACACTGAGTGTTGACGGGATCTGCGCGTTACAAAAGCAGTAGTGCTAGTCTCTTTCCTAGTGATAACCTTACCAATGTTCAGATCCTTTGATGGGCCTTGCCGAGGCCTCCTGCAAACATTTGAGTGTAACTTTTCGCTCTGCTGCGTCTAGTGCGCCAAGTTTCGATTTGGTGGAGTGAAGACGGGCAGTGTGACCTGCTAACGCGCTCGTGCAGGGCTGACACCTTCGTTTGAAGAAGCAAAAGAGCAAAAGACGAATCATGTTGAACACACTCTACAAGATACCGAGGAGGTCTGGATGATCAGCATCCAATTTCCTTTTTGGGTCTACGTCTCTGTTTACCAAACTTTGCGCATCTAGGATCAAGGATGCTTCCTAGACTTACAACCTGGATGTGTAGATTCCTGGTCAAAAGCAAACCCCCGAATATCAGAGTACCGAGGCTACAGCAAAAGATTCTGTGTTGTAGGCTTATGGTAATATCAAGGTTGTAGATTGACGCACCTGGTTGTGGCCAATGGTTCTTGGATTCCAGGGCAACTTGCCGAAGGCCATGTCAGAAAACCTGAGCGCATTGAGGACAGCTAGACCAAGTGTGATCTTTCCTGGCTGTAGTAACGAAACTCAGCGCGCCGAACAGTCCATGGAGTCAGTACATACAGGTGCATCGGTACATTAGGGTGTGCTGATGGTTATCACACATCCGAAAGGCTGGATCGTTAGAGGGTGTCGCAACAAAGATCATCCATGCAGCAATACCTGTATCAACTGCCCACACTCTGTTTGTGATTGGCTATAGGTCTGATTGATGGTCTTGTCGCAAGGAATCTGGTTAGGAAAAACGGATGGAGACGTCCAGAACAACAGCAGAGCATAGCTGGCGCGTAGCTCAAGGCATGATTAATGGAATGTCCTGGTCCCAGAGGACGAACTATAAAGGTCTACAAGTTTCACGTCCCAGCGCTCGATATCCACGGATTTTGGCTTTGACGCTCACCTGTTTCCAGAGATTGTTTTGATTACTTTACTGAAGAGCTCAAACCATTGATCACTTCCAGACCCTTCGACCGACAATTACAACCCAACATGAAGTTCTTCGTTGTAGCCTTCTTACTTGCCACTCTGACCGCCGCCTCTCCCATCATCCTGCCTGAATCCGAGATGATCGAGATTCAGGCTCGTCAACTTGGTTCATCCAAGACCGAGCTCGAAAGTGGAAGTTCATCCGCATGCCCGAAAGCCATCGTCATTTTTGCACGAGGCAGCACAGAGACGGGAAATTTAGTACGTTCATGCCTCAAATCACAACGATCAACAATTTCACGGCTCGCCTTCCCTGGCACATGTTGTTGACAATGTAATGTAGGGCACGTTCGGTGTCCCTCTCAGCAATGCCCTCGAGCGCAGATATGGTGCCGCCAATATCTGGGTCCAAGGTGTAGGTGGACCCTATGGTGCTACTATTGGCGACAACTCTTTGCCTCGAGGCTCATCCGCACCGGCTATTAGGGAGGGCGCCCGCCTTCTGAACTTGGCAAACACCAAATGTCCTAGCTCTGTAGTTGTTACTGGTGGCTACTCGTATGTACTTGACATCTCGACACCGAAGCCATGATGGTACTAACAAGCTTTGCAGTCAGGGCGCTGCTCTGATGGCAGCCGCTCTTACTGATGTTACTGCTGCTGTGCATAACAAAGTTGTTGGAACGGTGCTGTTTGGTTATACCCAAAACTTGCAGAACCACGGTGGCATTCCAAGCTATCCTTCAGACAGACTGAAGGTATTCTGCGCCGCTGGCGACCTTGTATGCGATGGTACTCTAATTATCACTGTTGCTCATCTGTCTTACGGTGATGAAGCAGCTGATGAGGCGCCCAAGTTTTTGATTAGCAAGATTGGAGCCTAGCTGGTCTTAAGAAGTAAGGCTGGCTTTTAGAACACTAAAAACTTTGTCACTTAAGAGCCTAGACATAACGGTCTTGTGCTAAGTGTGGTTTATCTAAGCTTCCTCTACTAGAAAATTACTTAATGAGGTGGGCTTATAGATACACTTCTGTACAAAACGATTTTGTAAAAGCTTTTAGGTTTTGGTATATCTTAAATTTTACTTAGATATCTAACTGACGTTGTATTGTAGCCTCGTACGGATTACATGCTCGCTTCACCGAGAGTAAAGTAATCTAGTAGGTATAATCGTTATTATTAACATTGCTACTTACACAGCTATAAGATAGTAGAGAGCTAAGAAAAGTAATAAGCATTTTTCTAGTAGTAATTAGTCATAATTAATTATATACCTGTTACCTTTAGACTATTCTAGATATCTATATAGCTCTTAAAAGACTGTAAAGACTATTACCTTATTATGCTGTACAATTATTCTTCAAATTCAACAATTTTTTTGTAGATTTTTTTTCTTAATACAGCCTTATACTAAAGCTGCTTACATAGCTAGTAATTGCTCATGTATTGGGGTTGTATCTAGTTTTTCTATACCTTTTTTTACTCATCTGTGCTACATAAACTACGTACCAATCAAAACAAATTAAAAAAAACTTTGCTAAACAAAAACAGGGCCTTGATGTTTCCTATCTTCAAGACCTCCAACAAGAGAAAAATTATTAAGGCCCTACTGTCCAGGAGATCCGAATTGTGGACCTCGGAAACGAAAGGAGTTGAAAAATCCAAATGGAAAGTATGGTGGATCAACACCATCACCAACCTCTGAGGGGGGACGCTGTGGGAACAACTGAATCGGCCGTGCTGGTAAAGCAGTGGGAGCGACCGGAGTAGTTGTGGATATAGGCAAATTCGTATCTACAGGCGCAGCAGTATCGCTCGGCTCCTCAATAGGTGATATATCGGTTGGCAACCCAGTATCGGTAGGCAAGACAGTGTCGATCGGCGCAATAGTGTTGGTCGGCAAGAGAGTACTGGTGGGCAAGACGGGATCAGTAGACAAGAGAGTATCAGTCGGTAACGCAGTGTCGATTGGCAACGAAGAAGGTACAGGCAACGCGTCCGTTGGTGTGACGATAGGAGTCGGCACAACTAATACTGACGATGACGGTAAGGCAGTGTTCACAGGCGCTACTGCTGAGCCATTAGGGTCTAGGATCTCTGAAACCACTGATGCCACATTTGAGACGACTGGAGCTATCACTGAGCCCACGGGGTCCAGAATTGCCGACTCTAGAGGGGGTAGCAGAGATTCCACGGGTGCTACGACTGATGCTACGATAGACACCACTGGTGTTATCAATGGTTCCGCCACTCCTAGCACATCCGATACGATCGGGGCTACCACTGATACCACAGGCGTCAGTACCGGATCCACGGCTCCTAAGACTTCTGAGACAATTGGCGCCACTGCGGACACCACCGGTGCCACTGCCGATATCACAGGCGTTAAGATAGGGTCTGCAACCCCTAGGACCTCAGACACAGCCGATCCAACTACGGATACCAAGGGTGCGACTGCTGATACCACGGGTGTTAACACAGGATCCGCGGCTCCTAGGATTTCAGACACCACCGGTGCCACAGCCGACACCACAGGCGTGAGCACTGGGTCCGCAACAGAGACTATCGGGGCAACTGCCGATGCCAGTGGTGTAATAAGTGGGGCTAGGACTGAGTCCACGGGTGCTACCGCTGACACCACGGGGGCTAGTACTGATTCCACTGGTGCTAAGATCGGGTCCAGAGGTGCTGCTAACGGGTCCAACAATCCTGCCACCGGTGCCAGTACTCCTGGCGCTGAGCCCCCTGGCGCTACGACAGGACCAGCTGGTACTGCGTTGACGGGCGTCACAGGTGTCGTAGCAACTGGTGCTGGGTCGTTAAGTATTGGCAAGATTGAACCAACAGGTGGAAGGATGCCGAGCTGTCTCCGAATCCATACCATGTTGCCTTGGTCCTCCTGGGATGACAGTTCGACAGGTGTGATACCCGAATCTGGCATTGGGGCAGCAAGGCATCCTATCAGGAGCGCCGAAAATGACAAAGTTGCCTTCATGGTGAAAAGCTGATGGGATTCGCTTGGATATGGTCTCGGCAGCAGACGAAACTGCATACTCTTTATAGAAGCTTACATTATGTTTCTCTCAAAACCCTCTATCAGATTTTCGTTTCGGGACTCCGAGGAACAGCCAAGGAATGGAAATTGTTGAGTGCCGTGACCAGGCATTTCGTTCATGTCCACCTAATCTCTTGAGTCTAGCCGTGGCCTGAACATAGGATGTTCAACCCGCCACCAATAAACCATACTGCAAGTTGAAGCTACCGTGACTTCGTCGTCAAATTCCGTCCTTGTGTGACCGATCATGCGGTCTTCACCCGAGCCAGGGTTCTCGATGCCATTCCAGACATATGATGGCTCTGCACTACCGTCTCAATGTGAGCGATTGTCCATAAAGACGACTGTGCGTGGGTGTTTTGAATGGTTTTACGGCCTTTGGAATGCATAATTAAGTGCGTTGAGCAAGTCGCACGAGCTTGCTGACGCGTATGATCTTGTGCCCAACTGGGACCATACACGACGCTTTCTC
Source organism: Ascochyta viciae (assembly GCA_004335155.1). Classification (NCBI taxonomy): domain Eukaryota; kingdom Fungi; phylum Ascomycota; class Dothideomycetes; order Pleosporales; family Didymellaceae; genus Ascochyta; species Ascochyta viciae. Next base: position 23,014 of record SATY01000515.1, read on the forward strand.
GGGAGAAGTTGCCATGCATGACGTTCTACATATCTCTGATCAGCTCATTCAATTCGTACTACACATGATTTGTTGCGGAGGGTTTTCCGTGACGAAGAATGCGCTGTGTTCATTGGCTGGTTGCTAGGTACCGTGTCTGTGCGCGTAACGAGCCACGTCGCGTAACGAGCCACCCCAACCAAAATCACACCCACACTTTAACGCGTAATAACTCAACAACTATAGCAGCTATTAACAAAGCAATTGCAGCAATTAAAGCGCAAGGACTAGGCAAAAAACTTAGTTATTAGGAAATTGCAAAAAGATTTGGTATTAATTAGACAACATTAAGCTAAAGACACTAACGTCTTTAAGCACCCTATGCAGTTAAGTTAACTAACTAACAGAAACTTACCCTATAATAGGAGCAGAAGCTTATATAGTATATAGAAGGCCTTACTAGACATTATATACCTCCTATAAGAGAGATAATACAAAATTTTACATTATTAATAGCCTATAGTCCTATTAGCAAGAGCTAAGTTATACGCTTTATTAACTACTACTGTATCTATCTTATCTCTTAGTAGATAACTAGGATAGACCGCAACCGCTACTAAGCTAACTTAGGAAAGAAATATAGGCTCTATTTTAACCTTCTACAGCACAAAATTAACTAGTACAACGTTAAGCTATACCACACATATAATATAGATAAGAAGGGCTTTATAATTAGTATTACTAGCAGGGAAAAACACATGTTTAGCAGACAAATGTATAAGAAGGGAGAGGTTATAGTATTAATCTAAGATAGTAACTATAAGTAGATTACTCTTATAGCGTGTGTAAGTAGTAATAGTAGAGCTCTGCTACTAAGCCTTATCTATTAGGCTGCTAGTACAGCTATACAATTAAGCTAGGTTAAGTTAATTAAGTTAGGGGAACACTTAGTATTTGTTACTACATTAGACTCTGGCTAGTCAAACAACAAGATTAGTACTGCCTAGCTTAAACAAGTGTTTAATAGGTATACTAAGCCTTTATTACTACGCCCCTACTAATTACTTATTGTTAATGGCTATAGTAGTTATCTAACTATGGATTTTATTAACTTCTATAACTAGAATTGGATTCTCCTGGCTATACTACCTCCTTACTTAACTTATACGCTTTAACTACTTAACGTAGTACTGTTTAAGCCTCTATCAACTGCGTACTTAAAAGAGCTCTTAACCTACCTTTATATTAGCTAAGGACTATTAGTAATTAAGAAGAGTAACTTCTTCTTCTTATTCTAGAAGGCTTAGATAGCTGCCTTTACACAAAAACTCATACTCAAGTTATTTAAAGCTACTAGAATAGTACCCCTAAATCCTAATACTATCCTTAATAGGTTTACTAGCAACACCCCTAAGCTACTAGGCTCGCGTAAGAGCTCTACGTCAGTACTTAGTAGTAAGGACTAGGTTAAAATTAGCTCTCTTATACAGTTAGGAGTAAAGGATAAGGATAGTAGAGAGTTAAAAAAGCTTAGCTAGTCACTCTACTATCTCTTAGTTCAAAACTAGCTACTCCACCATAAGATTCAAGGACTCAGAGAGTCACTGCAGGTTAAAAAGAGGCAGAGGAAAAAGGCTATATCACTTATACCTAATAAGTACTAAGGTGGAGCTATTCTGTAGTCTCTATCTAAGGTAGAGAGAGCACGTAAGGCAGTGAAGGTTAAAGAGCAAGAGAAGAGGCAGTTAGAAGCTTAAAAAGCTAAGA
>SATY01000516.1:0-24751 GCA_004335155.1 Ascochyta viciae
ATGTACTTCTACCTTAAAAAGATAAATTTTAATAAGTAAAATATAATCCTTAAGTAGATCTTTATCTAAAGAAGCTTTTAGATTTGACATAAAGGCCTTGCAGCCTTTAGTAGTAGATAAATATGCTAGTAAAGGGTAGTAAAAGTAAGTTTTGAAATTAAGTACTACTAAAGTTGGAACTAAAATTCCTTAGACGCTCTGCTGAGCGCGTCGCCTGAGCGCGTCGCTTGATTACGTGGCTATCACGTGGCTATCACGTGGATCATTTCCCACCGAAGATCAGCGGAGCGTCTGATTCATGAGATAACATTAGAGAGTGTTTTAAACAGCAAGACCACGAGCGTCTTTCAGCACGCTAAACTACGGCCCCAGATGCGCCTTTGTCACCAGCCACGTCTCCACATTGTTGTTGCAGCGTTTACAAACAACGGTACAAGTTCATCTTAAAGTCTTAACAGTTTTTGATTTATATCGTAAGTCAGAGGACTTTCAGCACCAGGCTCATAATCTCAAGCAACTTTGTGTAAATGACAGCCAGCAAGCGATGGCAACTGCTTTACGCGCCTAGCAGCACCGGTGGCTCAGCGGCATGGGCCGAACACTGTTCATTTGTTCGGTTATTATGTCTATTATTAGTCCATGTGGTGCGATCAGGCCTCCAGCTGCTGGTGGCTTAGACAAAGCACGGGGTCGTGATGTGTACCAAGCTTTGATCATAGTATCGTTCACCACTGCTACTACTGACATGAACGCGTTCTCCGAGTCTTCATTGCTGTCGCGTAGGGTATCATAGCATTCACGCTAGATCAGCATGGGTTGAACGTAATTAACTAAAACTGTGTAAAACCGATGCCTTTGACAGGAGGTCTAGCGCCGGAAGCTACGCTACCCTCATCCCCAGCGGAAAATCGCTGTTGAATAATCGGCAATAGGATTCTCGAGCCGAAACACCGGTTCCCCGTCAAGAGCTAGGAAATGGAAAGGAGCGCCCTCGGCCATTGCGGTGAAAACTTGCCGTCATTATTACAAGTACTGATCTTGAAACTACCACAGTACGTTCGCAGCACTGAGTGGAGAGATTCAGCCTTACTTGGCTCGAGCACGGCGCCAATCGACGCCTGAGGCCCGCAAATCGGAACAGGGCATGGCGAAGCGTATTAACCGTAAGAGGAGCTTGCGCAGTGCTTGCCTAATCAGGCAGACCCGGGATTCCCGAAAGCTGAGGGGTTCGGTGCACCCGTATGCAACCCGCAATGCCTATGAAAAGTAGAGCTAAGGCACCTCTGGCTTGCACAACAAGACCGCTTGATACGCAACAGCTCCAGTAACAAGCTATCTGCAGCATTTCGAATGTCTGTCCTCTTCCCCAAGTTCGAAGTAAGCACTCCAGATCGCCAAGCATCTGATGTGGAAACTCTGCGAACGGGATCTGTGCACAAGCGCTTACTGCTACAAAGAGGCTCTTCCCGTAGGGCTAGCAGCAATGACATTCCCACGTGGACATACAGTCAGATGCTGTCGAACTGTACTGCACTACAGATGCATTCCTACACTCCACCTTTTCAAACTCTCAGCATCAGTGCAACTGTGATTGATAATGTACCGCGTATGCGGCGCTGCGTACGACGGTTCTATCGAAACCCTTATACAGTCATAAGCTGCGAGCTGCACTCCACATTCAGCAAGTTACGAAACGCAGAACCGCTGTAGTCCAATCCTTCCAACCCAGAAAGCGGAGCCAAACGAGACTCCGAATCCCGGTGCATGTGGTTCATGTCGCTCGCACCATCCTTCTGCTAGCCTCACTAATCTAATCTTGCATGCTTTCCAACCAACCTGCAGAAACCGGTGACGAGTCCAGACTTCCATGTTTCTGCCTGGATACTAATGATTGGCAACGCTCGCTAGCACTCGAATGCGTCATTTCGCTTCAACGAATCAGGACGCCGTGATAAGGTAGGGGCTTCGCTGCGGGCTGGGGGCCGGAACGCGTCCAATTGGAGACATTGGCGACTTTTCGCAGCGCGGGGACAGGTCCGGACATTCACTCGAGCATAACATGCGACGTGCATTGGGGACGCAATCTCGCAAACGTCGCAAACGATTCGATAGTCTGAAACAATACACAATGGCGCGCTTGTCCTGGACCTCCAGAATTCAGACTGTGCCGATCTCTTGGGATTTGAACGGTAACTCTCAAGGGCACGGTCGAGCACAGAGCACAAGGAGAGCCACGGGACGAAGAAATGCGCAACACGGTTCGAGTTGGGGACCTTTTCGTTTGTTGCCCTTCTGCGGCGTTGTGAAGATCCCTCTGCCTGACAACGTGGGTTTGCTGAAGAGATGAATTATTCCGTCGGTAACATGATCGCGATTGACAACGCCGCCGCAAATACCATCCACGCCGCAATAATGCAGGGCCAAGTGCCGTTCCTAAGGCTTTTATTCTAAACCTGCAGCAGCCCCTGAGTGGCCTTGATGGAGCATATTTCCCAGTACTGGGGACGGCTTCGCTCCATGCACGTGTAGCACATGTTACGCCTCTGTGTTGCCAGAAACATGACCCGCAAACACAACACCACGTTTCCTGTCTCAGCGCCTAGTCCGAGTCCTGCTCCACTTTGACCCAGCGGCTCCACCAGACCATTCCCAAGCCCAGGCAACACGGATCGGCTTGTCGTTGCAAAGCCGACTCCGTGCGTGTCCGTACCAACACGCGGTTCCAACCGCATGTCCCAACCACAATGCTAACCTCAGTACTGGTTCCGCAGCATTGATACAGACCTTTACCGACCGTGTGCACTCCACGTCGAAGCTCTCGGTTTACGGACAGTCTGACCGGCCGCTGCTGCATGTGCGTTGTGCAACGGCGCGGCAGTGGCATGCTTACGGAGCATAGGGCTGATTACGAGGGGTAGCTCGGGCCTCGCTATGATAGTTTGGCGCGTTGTCTGCTTTGAGGCGTGTACGCGAAGAGGGTCGAGACATTATTTGATAGCATGGGGCCTGATACGCGGAGGTACAGTAGCAGGTGGGCGTACAGCGACGGGCTTTGGCGGTTAGGCGATGCAACGCTGGACGGCCGACTGTTTTGTCCGGTCGATTAAACAACTGAGAGGTGGTGTTACATGCAGCTGAAGCGGAGAGTATAATGTGCAGACGGGCCCGAAGCTCGGTTTCGAGAGGTCATTGGATGGGTAAGTTCAGTGTCTCAGCCCTACGATGAACGGTACGTCTTACTCCGATGCGTCCTGCAGAGGTGCTGGCCCGCCCTGGGTATGCCATGTGTTTTGTGGATCACATGAGGGGTCGCTTGTTGGAACGAGCATAACGGTCCAACAAAGCACCATGCGTGCTGACTTTGCAGCCGGTGATACAATGAGAAATGGGAGGCGAGCTCCAGAGCTTAGCTGGAGAGTTTTCAAAGGCCTTTGTTATCCTCCTGGCCTGCCACGTCTGGCCACTTTATGTCAGTTCCATCAAAACCTATCAAAGTGATCCCTTTCTTCCGGGTTCTCAGCTTTCAAGTCCCAATATCAGTGATGAACGCCGGCAACCTCTACAAAGTTACCCAAGTAGTTGGAAACATGAAGTTTCACACACCACCAACAGCGTTTATGAGTCCTGACACTGTGTAGAGCGATATCTTCGACCGCTCTAGTCTTCATCCTTTGTCATGTACCTCAACTTGCTGTGTTTGGATCGAATCTGATCACAAGCGTGATTGTACCACCTCGTATGCCACACGCCACAGCTCTCGTGCCCTATCCACTGTACGGCGAATACATCACTGGGGTACATCCCGATAACATGTCGACGTTGAACTCGTACCGACACGAGCAATTCTAATACCTCCGTTCATCCGAGTCAAGTACAATTCTATCATGTATTGCAAATATAATAAGAGCAAATCTATCAAATTCTCGCAGCACCGGTTGAACTTGAGATCAAGCCCATACGGTGACCACGGTACGGACCGGTCAGTGTATGTCGTACCTCTAGCCCCCCGTGGGACGGTTGATGGAGTCGGTGAAAAAAGGAAGCGATCTACAGCGTCATACTCGTGGTACACTCTCGATCTCACTGACAGTCTAACAAACGATAGTCGCAGCTCAGAAAGTGAGATGATATGTGATTGCGTAGTCAACAACGTTATTTTTTTGCTTTCACGACAACGCAATATCACACTGCCACAAAAGAATCGCTCAATGCAACGCGCTGAAGAGACGTGGGATGAAGACCTTGGAACTTTTGTACTCGACCCTGCATATAAAGAATAGTTTCATCTACATCGACTTCTGTCTTCAAATACGAAGCCATACATGCTTAGCTACCGCCGATGTTCTTCCCCGAATACTTTTCATCATTTGTTTCCCTATTCTTTCTGTTTATTTTCATCCTGTTTGTCGTCAAACAGTGCTGAGTATCTGAATGAGCAGTGACTAGCAGATTAATACTCACGGTCACCTGCTGCAACGTTTGTGTGTTCAACACAAGATTGCAGATCGACTGCATCATACTCGAATATAGGACCTACATGAAGAGCTAAGTGTCGTGTGTCGGTACTGTTAGCTGGATGTTAGGATCGCGAGAGAAGTGGTTGGTGACAAGGGCCGGAAAGAGCAGTTAGCGTTTACGGGCCGAGCTTATCGTTGTACTTCGTCGTGAGTTAGATGAATGTTTAAATCTGCCTAACAGAGCTTATATGGCATGTGTCGCGAGCCAGTGTTAAGTTCTCAGAGGTGATGCAGAGAGTGCACCGGGTTTTGTATAATAATCGTAGTTCTTTCTTCGTACACCTAAACATGATGTGAAAATGGGCACTCAGAGCCCAGGTATCGACCGTTCTGATTCCTCGAACGCCTTACAATGCAAAAAGAATTCCCTATAAGCGCCACCAATGCCCCTCCTTCCATTGCTTTTGGCCGACCATCTTTCCATTACTCAGTCCTAGGCTTCTTCATAGGCAAAGCTGGTACCTTGAAACCTCCAGCATCCGTCTTTCCTCCAAGCTGCGTGAAAGACCCGCCCTTGAACCAACGGTCTTCATCAGCCTTGCGCTTTCGATTCGCTTCTTCCCTCGCCCTCGGATCAACAAGCTCCAAGCCCTGAACAGGGGTGAAGGCAACAGAGCTCATGCCTGAGCCTTGAAGGCCAACTCCACCGGTTCGGAGTCCCTGTGCACGCAAACTCGTTGCTGTACCACCAGCTCCAAAGCCCTTGAGCGACGAAGCAGCGCCGAGCGTCGTGTCGCCACCCCAGCCGGGATTCTTCTTTGACAGCTTCGCTCTTGTCTTGGGATCGATTTGTTGTGCGCGCAGCCGGCCGGTATCGGTAGCGCCAATCATACCCATCCCCTTCGTCGAGTCGCCATAACCGACTTCCTTCTCTTCCTTGCCAAATGCCATCCTGTTTTGTGCTTTGCGAATCTCTGTCATGGCTGTTGCTTCCTTTGCCTTGCGAGCACGTCGACCGCCACGTTTACGGGCGGGCTTGTCATCTGGGGCGGGAAGAGCGCGGACACCCTTGTTCGCAGGGATTTCGGTAAGCTTGTCGAGACGTCGTTCGCATTCCTCTTTAAGCTGGCGGCCGGTAGAACCGTCGGGCGCTTGATGTACCATGTCGACACGGGCGGCGAGGATTACCTTGGCAGAGACAATGCGGAGTGCTTGCTTCTTGAGGTCTTGACGCACGGCCTCGAGGATGGGGCTGTGGTAGAGGAAACCCTGATGCCTGATCCCAATGTTGGTAGCTAGACCAAGACCAGTTGCTTTGTTTGAGCCCAACGGTGCGATGTTGCAAGCGGGTGTTTTCGCAAGGCCTGCAAGACCTCCAGCGTAGTTGATAAATTGGGCAGCAGTCAGAGAACCAATAAGTTCTGTAAGGTTTGGCGCAAAGACACTCATGCGTGACTGGACATATTCGGTGAGGATGTGCTTCGACTTGTCGAGGTTCAGTAGGAGTTTGCAGGCAGTCATGACGACTGCAAGCTCAACATCTTGAAGTTCGCGGCCGGTAGCTCGAGTTGCTTCGACCGTAATGACCATGAGTGATGGCGCATCCAGAATTGTCTTCAACGGCACCCCGATAGTGTTGTCTGCACTCTGTGCAATGTTCTTTATGTCGTCTAGCGGGTGATTTCCGAGGATAGCAACTGTCTTTGCATAGTCGACGGGGTTCTTGACGAGCTCTTCGAGGTAGGGGAAGCGTAGCGAGTAGTTGTCGCGGATGAATTTGTGCACCGCCTGGATCTCGCCGTCAATCTGGGTCGAGAACTCGTTTGCTTCTTTTAGTAGCTGGTACTCGGGGTTGTCTTCGATCGACTCGCCATCCATTACTTCCTCCATCTTGTCTTTGACCTCATCAATCTGTTGGAGCACCGGCTGTAGATTGGTCATGAGGGTCTGAGCATTTCTTATATCCGCTGGCCCCTTGTCTTTCTTTTTGCCTTCCTTCTCTGCGTATTCCGCGTCCTCGTCTACCATGGCCTCGTCCTCGCCATTTTCCGGTTCGGGAGAGCCAAAGTCTCCACCAGCAAAGTCGTTCTCGAGATCGGCTACGTCTTCGTCACCAGAATCCGCGAAGTCGGCGAGCAGTTCCTGTTCGAGTGTCGCCATGGCCGCTGTCGTGAGTTGTTTAGATTGGTGGCTGGCGAAGAAAGAGAAGGCGCGACATCATAGCTAAGAAATCACCGCGGGAGAGCTGCTAGCATGGGCACGTGCGCCGCTGCCTTTGAATTTCCATGCGTCTCCGTGACAGCAACCTCCACCACCAACCTTACTCGAAGTTCGCTTCTAAGAAATCAGCTCCCACCAGTTGGGCAGCGCGAGCGAACCTTTCCAACGCACCTCGAAGCATACGTGACCGACCGTAATTATGGAGGCGCGAGGACCCCCGCGCGTCAAGAACAAGGCGGCCGCGCCTATTCAGATCAGTGCGGAGCAACTGCTGCGCGAAGCAGTCGACCGCCAGGATGAGAAGCTCAATGCGCCAACGCAGCGCTTTGCGGACTTGGAGGAGCTGCACGAGCACCAAGGTCGCAAGAGGAAGGAGTTCGAGGATTATGTGCGTCGCAATAGGATCAACATGAACAACTGGATGCGCTACGCCGCCTGGGAGCTCGAACAGAAAGAGTTCAGGCGTGCAAGATCCATTTTTGAGCGCGCGCTGGATGTTGACAGCACTTCGGTGGCTCTCTGGTTGAGGTATATCGAAGCCGAGATGAAGCACCGCAACATCAACCATGCACGAAACCTCCTCGACCGCGCCGTTACCATCCTTCCACGCGTGGACAAGCTTTGGTACAAGTACGTTTATATGGAAGAGACCCTTGGCAACATCGATGGTGCTCGCTCTGTGTTTGAGCGCTGGGTACAATGGGAGCCTGAAGAGTCTGCATGGTCGTCCTACATTAAGCTCGAGAAGAGGCACGGAGAGTTTGAAAGAGCGAGGGCTATTTTCGAGCGCTTCACTGTCGTCCATCCTGAACCGAAGAACTGGATCAAATGGGCCAAGTTTGAAGAAGAAAACGGCACCAGCGATTTAGTGCGAGACGTGTACGGCACTGCAGTTGAGACCCTTGGCGACGAATTTATGGACGAGAAGCTGTTCATGTCATACGCCAAGTTCGAAGCACGACTGAAGGAGACAGAGCGAGCAAGGGCCATCTATAAGTTTGCGCTGGACCGCATGCCACGTTCGAAATCGGTCAACCTCCACAAAGCATTTACGACATTCGAAAAGCAATATGGCGATCGAGATGGTATCGAAGATGTGGTACTGTCAAAACGAAGAGTACACTACGAGGAACAGATCAAGGAGAATCCGAAGAACTACGATGCATGGATTGATTTCGCACGGCTGGAGGAGACGTCAGGGAACACAGATCGTGTACGAGATGTTTACGAACGTGCAATTGCACAGATCCCACCCACACAAGAAAAGCGCCACTGGAGAAGGTATATCTACCTTTGGCTGTTTGTGAGTTCACCTTCCTGAGTATATGGAAATAATTGCTAACAGTCCCGCAGTACGCCGTTTACGAAGAATCCGTCACGAAAGACATTACCCGCACACGGCAAATCTACCAGGAGTGTATACGCTTGATTCCTCACAAACGGTTCACTTTTGCCAAGCTATGGTTGCAGTTTGCCTCTTTCGAAATTCGCCAATCCCAACTAACAGCAGCACGAAAGCTCCTTGGCCAAGCAATCGGTATGTGTCCCAAAGACAAACTCTTCAAAGGCTACATCGAGCTCGAGATGAAGCTTTTCGAATTCACACGCTGCCGCCAGCTCTACACAAAATACATCGAATTCAACGGCTCGAACACACAAACATGGATCAAATTCGCCGAGCTGGAGCGTGGCCTCGACGACCTAGACCGCGCGCGCGCCATTTTCGAGTTAGCGGTAGACGAACCTCAACTTGATATGCCCGAGCTGCTCTGGAAAGCATACATCGACTTTGAAGAGGGTGAGGGCGAATACGATCGCACAAGGGCTCTGTACGAGCGATTACTCGAGAAGACAGACCACGTTAAGGTCTGGACGTCATGGGCACAGTTGGAAATTGGCATTCCCGACTCTGAAACCGAGGACAATGAGGAAGACAGGCCTGTCAGCGATGCAGCTAAAGCCCGTGCGCGCGCCGTGTTCGAGCGTGCGCACAAGCGTATGAAAGACAAAGACCTTAAGGAAGACAGAGTCGCGCTTCTCAACGCCTGGAAGAGCTTTGAAGCGATTCACGGCAGCCCGGAGGATCAAGAGAAAATCGACAAACAGATGCCGCGCAAGGTCAAGAAGAGGAGAAAGTTGGACGACGACAGTTTCGAGGAGTACGTCGATTATATCTTCCCTGCGGACGACGAGAGCGCTGCCAAGCTTGCGAAGTTCATGGCCAACGCACAGAAGTGGAAGGCAGCAAAGGCGGCGAAGGAGGTAGAGAACGGGGAGTAAAACAGCTTACTGTAGGATTGGAATGTGTATTGATATTGCACGGTGGTGCAACCGTACGTTCCGATTACTGTTCACTCAAATCACACAACTCTGAATGCTGCAGTTGCGATCAACCAACGAGGTTTAGTTCGGACAGGGTCCAAGCCTGTTGATTTTAGTACTGACAAGTGGGAACGAAGCGTCCATGACGACGATCAGACACATAGACAAGGGCTAAGCACAACATCACAACATGCATACCATCCATTGAGATCATCGGACGCGACACATGTAACGCGGCCCGAACTTTCACTTTGCGAGTTGGTCCTCGAAGCTCGAGAGACCAGAGTCTGGCTCTTTTGCTTTTCTGCATCGTGACGCTTCTGACGTGGCCTAGACCCTGAACCGTACTTCTACAGCCTCTCACAACGACCACAGATGTATCTTCAACCCGTGCATCCCAGGCACGTCGTCATGCCGGCTATCTCATGAAGAACGCATCCAGTGACAGCAACGCTAGATGTCATTGCGTCACGAACACTCTCGAAGTAAGAGCGAAGGTCAGCTCCGGGGGTCCCGAAAGCGTCAGTGAAAGCAGCGGTCATTTGCGGTCACACTAAACACGATACACGTATACTGGATCTCCTATCGTTAGAGCTCCAGCTAAGCTCTGGCAATGATGTTAGTTCTTGGCTTACACCTCGATCTTCAGACCAACAATGCAAGTCGACGCGGCAGCTCTCGTTGGCACAAGGAACGATTCCCTTCACAAACAAGACAAGAGATTATGGTACCAAACATTTGCATTGATGCTTAACTCTACAGAACACGCAACCACCCAGAAAAATACCAAAAGAGTGTGATTAGTGATAACAAGGAAAAAAAGAAAGCTTCTCGTGCATCATGTGTGCACCGTTGTCGCAGCCCGTTCAAGCAGTGCGTCCACCGCTCCAGCCACCACTTATCCCATCAACACCCACCACCGTGATGCTGTTCTCCGTAGAGCACCCAGAAAAGCCATAGATGCGTTATGTAAGCGTTTAGATGGAGCAGCCGACGTCGTAGGCCTTGAGGACGTTCTTCTGAGCAGTGGTGCTGGGGTGGGGACCTGAGCAGCTGGAACAGAGTAGAGCTTGCAAACCATGGCGTTGTCAACCTTGCCGCAGGTGAAGGACTTGCAGCTGGTGTCAGCCTGGCACTTGGTCTTGCAGGCATCCTCAGAGGAAACGGAGGGAGTGGAGATGGGCTGGTTGTTGGTGCTGGCGGCGGGCTTAGTACCGCACGTGTTGGCGGATGAAGACTGCTTGTTTGAGTTGGAGGAGGATTGCTTTTGAGTGTTGGTGTTGGAGGAAGACTGCTTTTGGGTGCCGTAGCTGTTGTCGGTGCTGGTCTGAGCCTGCTTGTACTCTTCAGGCTGCTGCTCAGAGGCCTTGGTGCCAGAGTTGGAGTTGCTCTGGGTCTGCTGTTCGTCGACCTTCTTGCCTGTGGGGTTGCTAGATGTAGGAACAACGCTGGGCACCGCGGAGCAGGCTTTGTCGTAGACTACAAGGTTGTTGCTGGACTGCTGGGGAACAGTAGAGGCGGCGCAAGAGTAGAGCTTGCACTGGATGGTGTTGTCGACCATGCCGAAGCAGAACGACTTGCAGGAGCTGTTCGACTCGCACTGGGTCTGGCAAGCAGCTGAGGTCTGGATGCCAGAGGGCTGGGAGATAGGCTGGTTGTTGCTATTGCCGCCAGCTGGAGCAGCACCACAGGTGTTGCCACGGACTATGAGAGGAGAGGCAGAGACATAGGTGGCGGCGAAAGCAGCAATGACGGCGGTGGAGAAGTACATCTTGATGGTTGGTTGAGTAGTTTGAACGAAAGTGGTTCTGAAGTAAGTGTGGTGAGTGAGATAGAAGAGAAGATAGAAGAGATGATGGTTGACGCTGGATGATGGGTTACTGACTGACGAAGTGATTGACTCATATACCTGCGTTCATTGTCACCCGTTCGTACCTAAAAGCGTCAACAACGCTCTGGTTCCTTTCCAGAAACTCCCGAAGGAGAGCTGACGAAGTGTTCTCCACGCAAGACCTGAGGACATGAAGCATCTCGGCGATGCCACTGTGGAGTGAATGGCGTTGTAGCTTGCACCGGCGCTTTTACGGCCATTGCGCGTACCTGCTTCTTCGACACAAGTAGGGTAAAAAGTAGACGCAGTCGTGCTCTGAACTGGTCGAAAGGATCCAAAATAGTTTTAGTCTGGCATTTAGTTGCGCCTGTAAAGCGCTAAAGTACACCTTTCGGCGTAAAACACTTTCGTGCAGGGTGAGTAAGCGTCCACGTGTGCGTCACGTGACATCTTCATCCCCTACAACTGACGAGCATCGTCCAATTTAGAAGCTTAAAACTGTTCTTAGTTTGTTTCCAGGCGAAGTCTACATTTCTAAGACAGCTGTCAGACAAGTATAGCCGATGGCTGCGGATGTGTCCTGTAGTCTGCCACAGATCATGGCAAGTGCCGGGATGAACTTGAGCGATTTGGTGCTTCCCTGTCAATGACCCGTCAATTAAGGTTTGAAAGACAGTGCTTGGACCAGCCGAGTTGAGGGGTATGCTTGTACCCATCTAAGGTGCTCAGGAGAAGGCCCTAATCCGTAACTGCGTGGATGCCCCAAAGTACACTGCTATGTCCTCAGTGAACTGTGGTTACGAAACATTCAAAGACACTCAGGAAAATTCAATTGGAAAGCACGAAAATGGTAACTCAATTTGCTACAGCCCACGCGTCGGAAGTAGTCAACCGGTTCCGTTCACTGCCTCAATCCCAGCGGACAACGTCAAGCTCTAGTGTTTTTTTGGTCGTCACAGCACAGACACCCTAACCACTCGTCCAAACTTACACTTCCTCAACATGTGCCGGGATTAGCATCATGAAATGTTGGAAGAAGGGGCCAAGGGACACGCAATACATCCATGTGGCGGTGGCTCATCTCTCCCGTGAGGATAGCGGCGTGTCCTAAGTGGAGGCGGTATGCAGGAGAACAGTCGAAAGCCACGGAGGAAAGTGTAAGCGTGGGAACGCACAAACATGGAATAGGGGAGTAAAACTAGATGGAGAGGAAGCAAGAGAAGCGTTATGTCGGGAACGTACCCGCTCGTCCGATTCAGTTATGGGGTCCTAAGATCCAAATTCAAGCAAGCCATCACCGTCCCATCTAGCTTCCGAACACGCGTGCGTGATAAACTGCTCTGACTACCGACACTATTTCTCAGCTTAGGAGCCTCGCGAATGCACCCGAAGTATCTTTGAACCCACAGATGTGGAGATGACATTTCGCCGCTTTTGCGCTCCGATGAAAACGCGCGGTCAACCATAGCTCTCTTGAACCGCTCGAAAGCTTGCTCGATCTGTGCATCAAAGAGTGCGAAATTGCCATCATGCGAGCGTATGATGTGGTTGAGAGCAAGCATTCTAGGAGGATCATCAGATATGTGTTGTGCAGGGAACCGAACGCCGCCTTGACCACTGCAGTGAGCTGTAAGGAGGCTATGTGCATACGCGGTCGAGACGGCGTAAAGCCACAGCATGAGGGTGATGTGGAAGAAAAGCGGTGACGAAGAGACACAGACCGCCTCAATAGCATGGTGTATCGTTTTGGCCTTGCGAGCTTGTTACCCCTACTCCATCCTTGTGTCTTCAAAATGGCTCTCCAGCTCCCCTCCAGTGGCTCGCTATCACGAAATTAATCGTCTTTGACACTGTCACTTGCATCTATACTACCGATCTGCATCAGATTCCGCAATTTTCTTCCTTGCTCTCACCCCTGAATGATTTTGAGCACAAACCAACAACATACATATAAAAGTTGAATCAGGGAAGCAAGCATACGAATCTGCTATTTTAATCAGATAAACGCCCGATAGAATCCCATAGACCGTTCGTCTCGTTCGATTTCACCGTCACATTTCTCATCTCAATGAGGTGCTGACGTCGCCATCGTCGCTGAGCGGAGGATACAGTGCGTAGCATAAGCTTGCGTCATCCTTGACCACAAGGGTTGGCCCTAAAAGCACGGGTTACGGAAAGCACTTGAGGTTTTGAAGCAACAGGTGTACTTTCTAAGACGAAGCTGAATTGCGTGTCTAGAGGTGCGAGAATGATTGTCAATGGTAGACGTCCCAACCACTTTCATCAGTACTAACAGGTTTGAAAATACTGTAGAAACTGTTCGTTTCATCTCTGAGGTGACTCTGCGCCTTCTTCTGGTCGGTCCCTTCTGAGTGATGCTGCAACATTGAGCTTCCACGATAGATGAACGTCTTGAACTAGAACGTCTTGATTTTGTTTTAATTGCCCCCTACATCTCTTTTAGAAGAGCTCCTTCCGCCGATGTCAAGCTATCCAAACACTCACCTACGCCCCACCTGGTCTGCCACTCTGCTTGAACCACATCATACCACCGATCTTTGTGTGGCGGATACAAGTTCTTCATCCTAAGCTGGCGCACCTTCTCCTTCAGTGCATCCTTGGCATCTTCGTCTCCCCTTCGCAATCTCTGCTTTTCTCTCAACTCCTTGATTGCGTCTTGTGTCGAGAATGGTTTCATATCAGCAGTTCTGCCAGTCAAACAGGCTCTGTGCAGATCTTCAATCACTCGCTGGTCATGTTGCTGCCTTTTGAAAAGTTCCTCAATCTGATCGTCTTTAATGGCACTGGTTCTTGATACGCGCCTCAGTTCTGCAACCAGCATGGCTTGGTCGTGCTCGAGTTGCTTGTTCTTCGTGGCCATGCCATCTTTGTCCCAGTTTTCGCTGTCGTTGATTTTGCTACGGTACTCCTTCACAACATCTGTCATCTCCACATTTTGAAGTCGGGTCTGCTCGTCGAATTGCTCCGTGCGAAGTTCAAGCTCTTGTTTGGACAGCTGGACTTCTGTCTTCCACGCTTTTTCTTGCTCTTGGGCCTCTCTGAGCTCATCAGACAGACTGGAATTGCGGTCCTGCGCATCGATGAGATCAGCCTTCAAGTCTCGACATGTGTGTTCCAGGTCTGGCTGGTACATGCGTTCAGCTTCAGTCTTGAGTAGATTGTATTGCGCCTGGAGTGTCTTGTTACGCTGCCGTTCTTCTTCGTACAAATGCCGCCAGTCTTCCGGAGCATGTAGGGTTCGAATCTGTTTCTGCCAATCACTGATCTGACGGAAGAGCTCGTTGGCTACAAGTTCCTGATGTGCTGCAGTTCTACTGTTGGTGTCTATTTCCGAGTCGGTCGCAAGGAGATGGAAGTGTGCTATAGCATCTGCATTCAATGACGCTGCAGAACATGCCTTCAACCAGGCAGTGCACAGATAATCGATGTCTCTTTGCAGCACCGTTGTCTCTGCTCTAAGAATGTGGCATTGTTCGTCTGCTTGATGAAGCTTTTCCTGCAAGTACTCATTTGTATTCTGCAGGTCCCCGCACTCTGGTTCAATTGATTCTTCCATAGTCTTCAGTAAATCCATATCTTTGCTGGCAACATGGACAAAACTCTCATTGAGATCAGGCGCCTTGCTGACGTTGTTTCTATCAAGACCAGTCCTATCAAGCTCAGTTTGAGACCCTGTCTCATCGTGCTGCGATTCAGCCTCAGAAAACGCCGAAAGACTTCCCTCTTGCTCGTAAGGAGGACCGTCATTTTCCTCGCCCCGCCTTGGTCTCCGGTCTGGTTGACTGTTTGTGCGGACGAGAACGCCAGAAGTCATGTTCTGGTTTGCACTACCCGGCCTTGATACCAACGGAGATCCTGCCGGGTTCCAAGGCAGTCCCGAGGACGGCGAGAGCCGGTAATTCTCAGTCTGAACCGCAAGATTTACTCTTGTTGGGTCTGTGAGGCTTGGTCCGGAACGATTAGGTGACAAACGTTTGGATGTTGTGTGTACCTCAGACACTTCTTCTATGCTGTCGTCGAGATTTCGACTATCTCCTTGGACACTGTCTGCTTGCCCTTCGTCTTTCTTGTTCTCATGGGGATGTCTCGACTTGTCTTCTCGAACCTCTGTGTTACTTTCGTCTTGATTTCCTTCCCACTGGGTGCCGACCTCACTCAACACACTTGCAGTTGCAGATCTCATCATTTCGAGGTCGTGACCTGGGACAGCCGCTGCTCGCGGTGCGGGAATGTTCGAGTTTGTATCATCGTTGGACGTGGTCCGAGGGTCGTCGGTCGCGTTCATCTGTTGATCTGCTGA
Source organism: Ascochyta viciae (assembly GCA_004335155.1). NCBI lineage: Eukaryota > Fungi > Ascomycota > Dothideomycetes > Pleosporales > Didymellaceae > Ascochyta > Ascochyta viciae. The sequence continues at coordinate 15,152 of SATY01000516.1, forward strand.
CTTGGTACCGGATGAAGTCTGTGCTAGCAATCGGTCTATGCATCCACCGTGATGATGAACCGACTCAAGTCGAAGATCGTACCGGTAGAGCTGATGTCTGAGGGGTCCGCCGATCGCGGTAGCAGCCTTGCACTCGGGGAAACGTGCACTACTTGCGCCACATCCTCTTCAATCCCCACACTCATTGTTCCTACGTCGCACCATCTTCTGCTCAGCCGCATCCAACGCCTCTCCCGCAGCACAAAAGCCTCCCTTTTTGACGTTTCACCAATCCAGGATAAAGCCCTTCCTGCGCGCAGACCACCTCTCTATCCCCATTGTCATCCCTTCACGTGCTCCTTCTCGTTCCATAAACCTGGTTGCTTTGTCCACCTCTTTGCTTTCACATGCTCCATGCGGCTTACAAACCTCGATCTCCGCCTAAGACACGTCCCGTTTGCGTTCAAAATAGATGTTTCAAGGCCTGCTTTGCCGGCTGAGGGACGCAGAGCTATCTATATTCATGAAAAGCGAAAGGACCGATTTAGCTGCAAAGACATGGGATGTTTGCGGTGAGCTCGTGAACCGATGCAACGGGGGACTGCTGTGTGACCCTGCAGCGTGGGCTGTGTTATGTTACTAGCTGGTTGCGGAATGGAGGTCATGGTGCTGCTTTATTAGTGTCGAAGAACAGGAGGTGCGACTTGTGGAAAGACAGTGGACTGAATAGGGACATCGTTCATCTCATCTAGAGCCCCTCCGGTTGATTGAGAACGGTAAGGTAGAAGACAGAGGCTCTAAAGGTGTGTGTGTGTGACGTCACCAGAAAGGGATTAGCGACATGTAGGAAGAGATGACTTGCATGAACACATGTTCCCCTCTGGAACATTAAGATGCCGTAAAATTCTTAGTTGGATGGTCGCTGCAGATCTACATACGCGGCTCAATTAGCCGTGCGAAAAACACCATAGACCTGGGAGGCGCCGCTAGATGATCGATCTGAAGAGCTGGACTGGGCTGATTTTGTCTCCTCCGCATCGTGCATCCCTTAGCACACCTGGCTCTAGAGTTTACTCTGCGATGAGTTAGTCTGAATGTGCTATCTCGTCGAGTACATCATGATGGAAGCTTGTAACCACAAATGGATAACGCGGGTGCGCTTTGCCAAATTAGTCAGGCATTGCGATAAGTGGTCATCTGCGGTTCAACCACTCTTCTCAAATATCGCTCTGGCAGACGTAATCTCAGACCACGCTTCCGCGCTGACTGACCGGGTTCATTTTGGCAGTCGTGTTTGCCAACTCGTGACACAGGTGGGGTTGGCAATGTCAACGATCCACATGTACCAAGAAAAGCTCATGAACATCAGGTCATATGTGCATGAGCTCTCGAGCCACTCCTCCACAGGTTGTGAAAAACTATGCCTCGTATCGGCGGGAGTGTCGCACGGTCCGAAGTTGACCGTTGTGCTACTGGCGCCCACCGAGGTAGCGTACCATCGTGCAGAGGTGGCGATGAGGTTGTTCAGATGTTGCTGTAGCTGCTGACGTCGAGTTTGCCTACAATGGTCTCCAATTGCTGCTGCTGCTGCGATTGTGCGTGAAAGAGTCGAAGATGTCGATAGCCATCGTCTATGACGAGCGAGATGGTGATGTTGACCCTGTGACACCCTCACACGGCACGTCCGATTCAGATTGCCGTTCCATGGTTGAGAAAGTCGCCGATGTGGGGTAAATCGTCTAACCCTTCCCTTCTCCCCCCGCGAAAGTTCAGAACTAGCAGCAAGTCTCATGCATGTAATAATGCGCGTGGAACAGGAAAAGCGAGCTGCTTGACAAGGCTATCATGCTCACCACGGCGACAAAGACGATAAGCACCTAGGAGAGGCGCGGGAAAGTCTGATACCGACTGTACCAAGGCAGAGATAGAGAGGAATCTCTGCAGAGTACTGGCAGTTTAGCTCCGGGGAGGTATCATGGTACTGGGATATTGGTATCGAATCTGCGTTGCCAGGCCAAGGGGCAAAACACGGAGCACCTGCCAGAATAAGCGATATAGAACATCGTTGCGGTGCCATCAATTGCACAAACAGAGCCGCGTTGTCGATGATGAGCCGCTTTACGCCTAAAACCGACCACTTGGGACGCTCTTGCAAAAGTCCTCACTTGCCTGCTTGACGCAAGCTACTTTTGACCCAAGTCGTCCGATTGAGGGGAACTCCTGAGTGTCAATGCGAAGAGCCGCATGTATGGCGTTTGTCTCCGGACTGAGAAATCCGGTCAACGTGCTTTCCACGCCAAACCCCACAAACCCCCTGGCTCAAAGACTCAGAATAAACGATGCAGGGAAAGGCATGTTCGTAATATGCTCGCTTGTTCAAACCAATCACTCATCTTCTTTGATGTTGGGTTAAACTTGGTTACACAGGGTTGACGCAGTGTTTTGTTGTCAAGCGGCGATAGCGTGCATTCCACAGCGTGAACAGACATCAGCGCGCAAGTCGAAACGATCGGCCGGCAGCAACCGAACTTTGCTGCATGCGTCGTGCAAAGCATCTGCTCTGACGTGTGTGGGCTCCGCGGACCTGTAGCAAGACGTCGCCAGTCTTAGTCTACCGTAGCGGGCTTGCCGACGGCCTGTCGATCCCAAAAGACGAAGACTGACCAGAACCAGAGCTGTGAACGGAGAGGGCTAACGAGATCTTCCTCAAATGAGACTGAGTCAAGGACCGCCACTAGGCTGTAGCGCTGGCTCTTGCAGTATCTGACTATACTGTCTCGACAGATTGGAACCGCAGAGTACAAACGCATCCCACCGGCAGCACGATCCACCATCATTAGCGACCGGGATCTTTTAATTAGAATCATCGCTTGTACCTGATGTGTGATGATGTGTGCTAGGGTTGACTGCAGCCAGCCTCGCCATGTTCGCGCAGGCGTTATGGAACCGACGTGCAGTGCCTCTGAAGGAAGTGGCCACGGAGGGAATCCGCTGTTGGATGTCTTGAGCAAGGGTTTGTAGTGCCAGGTTCATCGGATGCTATTGGCGAAGAGTGCGGTCTGCGATCTGGTGGCGCACATCCCTACCCCTAAGAACCGCCGTAACGGCTGAGAGTACCGAAGGATATGTGGCTTACGAAGTAAGCGATAGACGCATATGACTGCTGCAAGCCATCTCTGGCCAATCCTTGTAAGACTAGCAGACAGAGCGCCGCAGAGAAAGGGCGGCTAAAGTGGGGTTTAGTCCCAAGCCATGACTTCTGCTGTGGAAGGGTTGTGGCCCATTTTCAATTGCAAGCCACCAGCAGGTATTTTCAACTTCGAAACGAGTGGGTCTTTGGTCCAAGTGTTCACGCCCTGATGAACACTCGATCGTCGGTGATGTTTCCACTCAAAAGCAGCGCAGGGTTCCCAACGTGGCAAGGTCGAGACGCCAACACCAATCCGGCAGCCCTTTGTCCGTTCTCAGACAACCGGGTAGACGACTCTATACTGTGAGCAGTTGACTGCGAAGCTTAGTAGTCGCTACAAATACCTTCTGGTACCTGAACGCTGGACAAAGAATTGCTCATAGTCGACTTGCCTTCACGCGTCCCCAAGCTACCCTTCACCGACAAAGAACCGAACCAAAACACCAAACCTTAGACAATCCACTTGTCTGCGTGCAATTCAGAATCGGAAAACCAACCAAACGAACTGTGTGTGCGCTCTCAGAGGTTCTGGCCGGTGAAAAGCAAGTATCCGCAAGAGGTGCGTTCCCTGACATGTCTGGTGCACGGTTGCAAGAGCAAACCGCACATATGAATACAGCTCAGGCCAAATCTAACACAGTCCCAGGACATATCCAATATACATCCACAAAGCTGTGCTTCTCTTGAACAGGGCACGGCAATTTCTCGTCCTGCTTTGTCTTAACTGGCATCCGTCTCAGCCAGTCTTGTAGTCGGGGTCAGGACCGTTATTGCAGGCTTGCTTCTTCTTGCGCACCCCATTGCCGTTTACATCAGTTTTGTGCTCGTCCTGGACACTGTAACTCTTTCAGCTTCAGAGCTTGTAATCTCCGCCGACGCGTCTCTTGGCTCAGTCGTGCACGGGGAACTTAGGTAGCCATGAGGGGAGATACTCTAATCCAGCGACACCCTCCCACTCCACCAACCCTTGTGGGAGACTTCCAGTCAGGCCTCCATCGGGTTGCGCAATACAACGCAGATCGCGGGTACCCTTACGATGAGGCGAGCTATGGCGTTCCCGGAGTGGCCGCTCACGAAGGGATCCCTTTGCGTGCGTCACATGTTGGCAGCCACGCTGGACAAGGTATAGGGCTAGGAATCCAATATGTAGGTACAGTCGCACCTTGATGTAGGTAACGATGCTGACCAGATCCAAGGACGGCTATGGTGCGCCAGAGTACTATCGTGATAGCCAGGTCGACCGTCGTCCGGTAGGTTGAAGCCTCTGGTATGTCATTTCAAGTACTGACTTGTGTCAGAGCAGTCAAGGTGTTTTCTCGCCGCCGACCCCAAGATCGACCACGGAAGATGACTATGCGCCACGATCTTCTCGCAGTGTACGATCGAAAGCCACCGCGAGCCCCCCTCAGAGACACGATAGCCCCCAACCAAAGCCAACGCCCAAGGCTAGGAAAACAAAGGCGACCAAAGGCGAGAAGCCAAAAACGCCCAAGCTGACGGCGCCCCTGAGCATATTGACCGAGAACCAACACCACATACCTGTCAAGGACATGGAGGCATGGGTCAACCGCTCAGCAGAGGTCAGGCGCAAAGAAGCTGAGAAGAGGAACGGATACATCACTCGACCGATGAACTCGTTCATGCTGTATCGGTCAGCTTATGCAGAGCGAGCCAAGTCATGGTGCTTGCAGAATAACCACCAAGTCGTGTCGTCGGTTGCGGGAGAGAGCTGGCCTATGGAGCCCCCGGAGGTTCGCGATCGTTACAATGAGTATGCCAAAACCGAGCGGATCAACCATCAGAACGCCCACCCAACATACAAGTTCTCGCCCAGCAAGGCAGCCGCACCTCCACGGAAGCGCAAGGACGAGTGGTCGGATGAAGAGCTAAGCGATCTCGAGGATACAGAGTGGGCACCAAACAACGGCAGGCGATCCAGACAGGCAAAGCGTTTCCAGCGGTCAATCAGCTACCCACCGAATCTCGGCCCTCCAGAGTACATCGAGCGATCGTATGGGTCCAATGCCAACGGCATGATGAGGTCTTCTTGGGAAATGACAAACGAGGGACGACCAATGCCCATGCCGATGCATCACGGCATGTACAACCAATACTACCAGACTGCTGTATATCCCAACATGCACATGGGTATGCATTACGGCGAAGACCCTCGCATGCGAAGAGTTGACATGCCAGCTGCTGCCCCGGCTCCAGCCCTGCAGTTCTCTTCGAATCAACTGCTCGGTTTGCCTGGTGGCGATGCAAGCGATTTGATGAACCAACTGCAGCCTCAAGTCGCAACGCCCTTTGACGAAGGTCAGGTAGACCCGTTGCTGTTGGCATACGATGGCGGCCACCGTGCTGAAATTGATCCTGTCGTTGTCCAGCAGGACTACCGAAATGGTTATTCAAGTCTGATCGAAGACCACAAGTACGATCAGCAGGAGATGGACCGCTTGTTGGAGATGGAGCACGCTCATGGTAGCTACCAATCGTCCTGGCAGTCCGATCCAACCATGTCATCGCTTGACCAGGAGTCCGAGTTCGACAAGTGGGTGGGAGAGTAGGGTTTACAGCGTGAGAGATGACGACGAGATGCTCAGATAGTTACGACCGCATACGCATGATTTTGAGTTGCATGACGGATACCCATTGTTGCTTCTCGGTTCAGCACGGCGTTGGGACAAAACCAACACCTTTGTGCATTTACGGCGCATTTGTTTTTGTAAAGTAGCTTCCATAGTTTCGCGTCTCCACAGGGGATACCAGCCGGGGAAATGTATTTATTTTAAGAATCTCTTCCCATGATTGCGTGGTATCAACGGAATGCGTGAGCAAGGCTGTGTTGATGATGTGGTGATGTCTTGAACAGAGGTGATGTGAATTGCGCTGGAAGACTCGAGCGAGTGCATGGACCCTGCCCCACCTTCGCGACGCGGACGCGACTGCTGTCTGGAGGTTCTGGCGGGGTCGCGACAACAAACCTTCTAATCTGATACACCTCACACTTCTGCCCACAGGACTATACAGCTTCTGGAGCTGTTGATCTGTTGACAATGTACGGTGAGACAGCCAACAAGCTGGTGAGTGTTGCCCTGGATTTCTGGCCCATCCCATGTAAACCGCACATCTAAGAAGAAGCATGCACCACAACGGCTTGTGTATGTCCGATGATGAACTCAATTTGTTAATGTAGACTGTGTGCGATCATGAAATAGCCTGTGAATAGCTGCCAATTGACCTTTATTAACTTTATGTAGGTCCAGAATGCCAAACGCACACTCGCCCTCCCACATCTGCCACCCTACCAGTCAGAGCTCATCAGATCGGTCGTACGTGAGGTTCGAGATCTGGACAAAGACGTAGCCTCACTCCTCGCGCCATACTCGGGCTCCTTCAATCCCTCGTCGTCTCCAGAGACAGCATGCGCCTTGCTGGTCAACCACCTATGCATGCGGCGTAATAAACGATGCTTGCTCGCGTACCACAAGGTGCGCAGCGACAAGCTCGAGGAGTACTGTTGGAACGGCGTGGATGTACTCGAGCAGCAGGCTCAGATGGCCAACGGCAACGATGGAGAGGGTGGTGCGGCTGGCGCAGAGAGCAGTCTGTCGCCAGAGGAGGAGGAATACGTGCGGCAGTACAGCGATTTGCTGGCTGCATACAAGGGTCAATGGACGGACATTGACCTGACTGGGAGTTTGGAACCACCGAAAGATTTATTCATCGATGTGCGAGTACTCAAAGATGCTGGCGAGATTCAGACAGAGTATGGGTATGTGTTACCTCTTCGTGCTGCAGGTCGGCGTCGCGTGGGAAGTACATACTGACAACACCACAGCTCCATCACATTGACCAAGAACAGTCAATTCTACGTCCGTCACGGCGACGTTGAGAGACTGATCCAGCAAGGCTATCTGCAGCGGTTGAGCTGAATTACGCCTAGTGTGATAGGATACTAACGAGCGACACACAACATCTTTGCTGCAGCGATCTATTTCGAGGACCCAACGTGATCTCCACCCCATGCTGCGTCTAACGGGCGCCCACGAGGTCCTCCACCAATCCTTCCGAGCCCCTGTCTTTCCAACGCTTCTCGAGCTCGAACCAACACCAAGGGATTTCCTCGCGCGGGACGGAAAGGCTGGGTGCATGCTTCGTTGAGCTATGCCCGTCTAGGTTATAACAAGCGCAAACGTGGCAGAGAGCTAGGTCTATCTGTGTTGGAGGACGACACCGCCACTCTCGCGACTATACGAATAGACGGCAGGACCCGAGGGTACGGATGGGGGACTCGCCATGCTTTGGACCTGACGATAACATACGAATCCGAGTCTCACCGTACGTTGGAGGATGACGGACTGGCTATCGTCGTGACGGGGAATGCACCTGACATGCAGCGAAGCGACCGTTGTTGGATGATTCCACGTCCCGGGATATCGAGAACGCAGACACGGCCCGACCGACGACTCGGAACACCACGACCGTCTACCCCGGTCGCAGCCGGCTACCACGCTAAGCGCAGTTCACGCCGGGCCCTGGTTTGAGTCTGAAGGAGCACAGACGTGAGCGTGGTATTGTTCATCCAGTATGTGGAAGCCCGACCGTCCTGGGGTGTGAGGGAGGGGTATCATCATTCACCGTTGCTGTTGAGGAGATGAGATGAAGATCAGATGGAATTGAAAGAAGAAACACAACTTCCTTCCCATCACCAAGCCATCGCTAGAACCATCTACCTCACACGACTCACCATCTTCAAGAGCAGAAGTATCATAATCACATTCCCACTCTACCACAATCACAACACGTCCATGACTCACAACTCAGCAACAACAACTTCATATAAAACAACGTAGCGTATTTAGTCTCTAGCATAACCAGTGCAGGTTAGTTAAAGCAACAAGAAATTAACTAAGAAAGCTAGCCTCTGGTTTTCAATCACGCTAATCAGAGAGCTTTGCGTAGCTGCCTTTCTCTACTATAGGGTTTTGTTTGTAGTGCTAGAAGAAAGAGTAGGTAGGCTGTAGACTAGGTACTCTATATCTATCTACACTGCTTGTGCTAGATGTTAATATAGTGTGTTACACATATAAACTACTAAAGTACTCCACGGTCAAGCGGATCACATAATCGAGCGGATCACTCTGCTAAGACTACACTAAACCTCCACCCTACTACGCGATGCCTTAACAACAACACTAATCTACGCCCTTAAGAGAAGCTGTAATACAGCTTGCGCTTTAGGCTATCTAACAAGATGTAACACTTACACTGCAACGCGCTGTAGCTATATATAATGCACCTTATAGCACACTACACGCTTAATATATAGAATAACCTATACAAGCTAATTATACCTTAAATTAACAGAATATAGATTAGACTAAAGAGGATGTAATTGCTAAGTATATCCTTAAGCTAGACGCACAAGGATTTGCCCCTTAGCTAGCTGCTATAGCTAATATAGCTAATTCTTTGCGTACTAAGCGCAATATAGGCTATATTAGCACAAACTAGCTTAATATATTTATTAAGCGCTGCTCTAACCTTATAGTAAAGTTTAATTGCAAGTACAACTATAAGAGAGCTTTTTATAAAGATCTAGAGATTATATAAGGCTAGTTTAGGCTTATAGCAAATGTTAAAGCTAAGTATAGCATCTAGGATAATAACATATATAACTTTAATAAAATAGGCTTTATAATAGGCTAGATATTAATAGGAGTAGTTGTTATAGGCTTAGAGTGTTAAGGACAACTAAAGGTAGTACAGCAAGATAACTAGGAGTAAACAATAGTTATATAGAGTATTAATAGCATAAAATAGGCTATTCTACTCTTTATTATCTTTAAAGGCTGTAACTACCTCTCTACTTAGTACAAAGAGCCTAATCTGCTCTACAACTAGGTTATTAGAGTTTCTAAGAATAGATAGACTACTAATAAGCTTAGTCTAGACTAGTTAAAGCACTTTAATGCCTATATAAAGACACGCACCTAAGAAGTACACTAGCTGCTCCTTATTAATAGCTATAAGAGCTACAACTCTCTTAACTTCTAATAATACTATAAGGAAGCAAATATTATTATACTATATATATTTCTACACTTATTACACCTCTTATAGCTACTAGATGTAGGCTGTTTTGCCTCTTTAAAAAAGGCATATAGGTGCTAAGCTCTAGCCGTTGGCCGTTTTGTGTTTCAATTTTGTGACTAGTGTTTGAGAAGGCACTCATCTAGTATACGCTACGAACCAGCACCGTCACAGGGGTATTAATCAGCACTAGTTCTTTAATAAAACATATTATTGATTTTAAGTCTAACTAAAACACAAAAGATAGTTAATTATATCTACCTTCTTACAGCAAAGCGCATCTGTATTAAAGCTAGTTTATCTAAACAACAATATACAACTAGAAAACAATTAAC
>SATY01000517.1:0-24640 GCA_004335155.1 Ascochyta viciae
GTGGTAGCTGAGTGCTGAGTACTAGGTGCTGAGTGCTAAGTACTAGGTGCTGGGTGCTGGGTGCTGGGTGTCGGTGTGCGTGAGGTGCTGTCTGGGCGTAGGGCACGTCTGAAACGCAAAAAGCACTACTAAGAGCACTGCCTTGTCAGGACGTCAAGCTGGGCACTGCCACAGCTCACGACGACACAAGTGCTGGGAGCAAGAACAGGCAAGTCAAGGAAGAAGGAATGCGGCCAAGGGAAGCTTTGTGCTTTGTGCTTTTGCTTGGGCTTGTGCTTGGGCTTGTGCTTGTGCTTGGTGCAGTGAGCAGGCGTCAAAGGAGGGTGAGGTGCCTGGCTGCGGGCTGGGCGACGCGTTGTTTGTGTGGACGTGTGGGAGAATGGACTCCACTGGGAGACGGTGGTGAAGGGAGCAGCGTCGCAGAGACGGAAGCAGGAGCAGAAGCAGAAGCAGAAGCAGCAACAACAACAACAACAACGGCATTAGCAACCATGCCGGGCTTGTCGTGCATCGTCCATGTGCCATGGTGCATCTGCCAGTGCCATCTGCCATGGATTCAGGCCAAGCTCGGCTTCCGCATCCCCGTCCGGCGTGGGTCGAGAGAGGCTCAAGCGCTGCCGGACGGTTTGGGAATTGGGACTGGCTGCAGCTTGCAGCAGCCAGCGCCCACGGAGCGTCGACCAGGCCACCAGGCCACCAGGCCACCAGGCCTCCCTGAACCGCGACCTCGACGCCTTTAGTGGCCTTCACGCGCGCCAGAGCACACAGTGCAGCCCTGCAGCCAATGGCATCCCCCCCAGCCGGCCACTGTTCATTACCGAGATTGGCACATTGGCACACCGTTGCTCGCCGTCGAGGCCCTGCATGTGCATGCTCTGGTCTGGCCGCCTGTCCGCTGTCTCCCATTGGCAGAAAAGGCTGGCTGTCACGGTGTACCACTGTACCCACCTACCTTTCGCTTCGTGCCTGTTACTTCATCGCCATCCACGGCACAAACCATTCCGTACCACCCCAACCAAGGGACTCGCTCTGCACTCGCTCCAGCACGCGCACGCGCATTGGCTGCTGCCTCTGCCTCCGCTTCCTGAGACGCCGTGGAGCCTTGGGGGCACCGCGCTGACTCGTTAGATTGGCACCGCCAGCAGTGCCAGCGCTGCAGTCCGAGCGCCTCAAAGAACATGACTTCGACGAGCCAACATGGGTGTCGCCGCGACCTCATTTCCTTCCTGTCATTCTTGCCCTCGCTCTGCCTCCAAACGTACACACCACGGCTGAGGAATTTGCTCATGACGACATGGCTAAACGTGAATGCATCTTCGATTCATCAGAACGAATCCGGGCATCCCTTACCCGGCCTTGGAGCCCGGAAAATGCTACCGCTTCTCAGCCGTCTGCCGCTCCGACGTGTAAATCCCCTTTCTATCTACTGTCCATGCACACACACTTGGCTTGCTCTTCCCACCTGCTCCCTCACCATCCTCCATGAGTCCATCCCCAATCGTGTCCTCGGCCAGCCGCATGCAAGCTTCGCCAAACGCCCCAAAATGCAGTGTATCGGATGAGGGTTCCCTAGCTAAGGCTACCCTAGCCGTCGATGTCGCGTGACCTGACGCCTTGCTCACTTCGCGTACCGCTTGATCCAGTCCTTTGCATTCTTCTCAAACTCCTTGCGGTTCTCCCTGTACTCGTTGGCAATGGACGGCTCGATGGCGTCGTCCGGGTTCGGTTCGATGAGCAGCGTCTGAATGAGGCGAAGCACAGACACCACCTTGTTCGGCGGCTTCCACTCGTCGGGACGCAGCAGGCCCAGGCACATGGAGCCTTTGTCGTCGTTGCTGACGTTGGGGTGGTAGATCTTGGTGCGGAACGATACCACCGGCGGTTTGAACGGGTACTCGTTGGGGAATGTCATCTCGAGCTTGAAGTGTCCGCCCTGCGTCATGTTAGCTTCTTCTTCCTCTTCTTCGCCAAATACTGCATCTGCCCGCGTGACACCCCGCTGCTCAGCTCGCCTCTGCTGTATTGTACATACCGCGTACACGGACTGGTCCGGTCCATCCATCAACACCTCCCACTTCGTCATGTTTTGCTCATCGAAGTTGATCTTCATGCCTGACGGCATATCCGCCATGCACTCACCGTACTCCTGCCTCAGCGTCAGCATACCTTCGCCAGCCCACCACGCACACAAGCAACCTACCTTCATAATCCTCTTCTTTGCGCCTGTGCTCATCTTGGCAGCGTGAGCGTGTGTCTGGATAGTGAAGCTGCTGTCTAGTCCGACAAGATAATGCGACGCTCCCGCTTTAGCCTTTAGCACACTTGGCTTCCGTCGACAAGTGCGAAGACAAAGCAAAAGAAAAGAAGACTAGGAAAACAGAGAGAAGATGCGCGGCTTCACCGTGCAGATAAATGTCGCCGCTTTGCACAAGCTGCTTTAACAAGGTGAAGGTGGGAGGAAAGTGGTGGGGCAGGGAAAGTCTAGAAACAATGACGCACGTTTGCTTTCGGCGCTGCTTTGCCATGACTGACTAACTCACTCCACACAAAACCTAATCGGCTACATAGACTACCTAATAGCGTTTGTCGCCTCCATATCCTTTCGTGGTTACTTTTGCTTTTCATTCGCTCCCGGGATATGTCGATTGCCTTTGTTGCTGCAGCGGTTTCAGAGCCTGCCGACGTCACGCCCAGTACTCTCTACAAAGGCCCTCAATACCACCTCGATGCACACAGCCCCGATATCCGGCTTTTGCTCGTGCTTAACAATCATCGTCTTCTTTTGCAAAGATAACGATAGATTTCAATCTTGTGCATGGTGGCGGTGCTTACTTCAGATTCTGTACGGCACAAGCTGCCGTTAGGCTGCACGATTGAGCACATTACTTGAGCACCACAATGGACAGTGATTGAGGTATAAAAACGTGAAAGCATCAATTTTAGTGCTAGACTACGGGATATCTCAGATCGTCGTGCATCGCCACCAACTCCGCATTTTTCGTCGGCGCCAGCCATGAACCGTACTTATACAGATGCCCAGAAAGAAAAGGAAATCGACGCTCATCACTCGACCATGGAAAAGCTTCGATGCCATGTATCACCCTACTGCTTGGGATCGGCAATAGCAGCATAGCTGGCATCACCAGCCTGGCCGCTCTTCTCGCTCTTAGTGGTGTCCTTCGCACATCCTGAACAAGCGCACTGTCCCTCAGGACAAGGACACTTGCCAGACACAGAGCCACAGTTGCACTGAGTCTTGCCGTTGCCGACCTCGTGAACGTTCGCCTCTTCTACGCTGGGCTTGCCGCCATTCTCGGCCTTGTCACATCCCGAGCAAGCACACTGTCCCTCAGGACAAGGGCACTTGCCAGAGATGGAACCACAGTTGCACTGGGTCTTGCCGTCACCAACACCGTGGACGTTAGCCTCCTTCGCGCTGGGCTTGCCGCCGTTCTCGGCCTTGTCACATCCCGAGCAGGCACACTGTCCCTCAGGGCAGGGGCACTTGCCAGAGACGGATCCGCAGTTGCATTGGGTCTTTCCGTTGCCGACACCATGGACATCCGCCTCCTCCTTGGTAGGCTTGCTGCCGCTGCCGCTCTGGCCCTTCTTCAGGTCAGCCAGGTAGCGAGCCTCGTTGTGCACATCCATAACAGTCTTGTTGCCCTGGTCGTAGAAAGCCCTGAGCTTCTGGCCGGTAGGTGTGCCCTGAGCCTTGTCGAAGTAGCTGGTCAGACCAGCCCAAGCGCCCAGTGCCTTGTTGGACAGACCGAGCTTCTGGTCGACGACCTGCGCCTTCTGCGAAGCTTGTGTCTTGGAGTCTAGGTTCTGGAGGGTCTGAAGGAACTTTGAGCTGTAGCCGTGCTGCTTGTCGGTAGCAAGAGCGCTCTCAATGGCTTTGTCGGAAATGACGTAGCCGTGGGCAAGGTACTCGGCAATGATACGGGCGCGGGGCTTCTGCTCTTGTGCGATGTGGTCATTGTCGTGAGAGTCGTCGGTAGCGCCCTTTTCGGCTGCAGGCTCGCCGCCAGACTGTGCAGACTTGACGTGGACTGAGTTAGGGCCAAGCTGTGTGCTGTCGAGGAGCAACGCAGTCTTGGCGGCGGCGGACTTCTCGAAGGTGACAGACGCCGACTGTGTGTCGTTGCCAGTAGACTTGACCGAGATATCCTGGATCTTTCCGCAGAAGCTGAAGAAGGACTTGATCTCGTCCTCGCTCGTCTTCGTGCTGATGTTCTCAACGTGGACAGTGGAAGCCATTTTGAAGTGTGTGTTGTGTGCTTGAAAGACTTGTGAGAAAGAGATGGGTTTTTGTTGGTCGGATGTAAGAGGAGGTCAAGTAAGGTATTTGTAGGGGAAAGGTGTCTGTTTGCGTCGTGGTGGGGTATTCGTATGGAAAGAGGGATCGGGCTGATGACGTCGCTACTCCGCCCCGCGTGTTACAGCCACGTGTGGCGACTTTCCGCACAAGTCGCGCAGCGAATCTTCACGAAGCAACCTGCGCACTGTTTGGCATGTGAACGGACTTGCGTTTATTGTGCGGTAGGGTCACTAAGCTCAGTGCGTCTCTGGTTGCGAGCCGCGCAATCTGCACAGCCAAATTGCAGTTTTGCTTGACCTTTGGGGTACGCGTATTTTCTTAGGTGCGTTGTGCGAAGCTCCATGGATACTTGTGCATACTGTGTACAAGGGTGGATAAACACGCATGAGGCGACAAGAAATACTATCGCTGCCACGTCACTGTTACACGAGAGCGGAAACGTCTACTCTTTTCCCTTGCAGCGTTCTCTACAAGTGAATGAGTACGTTAGAACGGCTCAACGACTACTGTCTGCTGTGATGGATCACGAAGGACTTGTTGTTAGTGATAGAGAGGCGCAGTTTGATGTGCATGCACTAGCCAACGTTCATCCTGATCTCGCTCGTTCTCAACATTCAACTACTTGACATTAACAGTGGTAAGGATATTGGTCAAAGAAAACGACTAGGAGGCTTAGGAGTCAGCATCACAAACGAAGTAGGAGAAGAGCGGGAACGGTATGAGCTTTCTTCTTCACTCTACAATACTTCTATTCGCAGGAAGCGAGCCGCCTATCTACTTAGCTTTAGCCCAGCCCTCGACCGCAGCATCAACCTCACTCCTGTATCTCTGCTGTCCCTCAATCTGTTCAAGGAAGACTTTGTACTTGGCTTCCAACAATTTCTTGACGTTCTTGTCCGCAATTGGCTTCACCGTCTTGCCAGGCTTGCTAAATCTGTCCATGATGTCCCAGAGAGGTTCGCTGTTCCCGTCCTTGTCTGTGCTCGCTGCCTTCGCACCAAGCATAGCAGCACCATGTACGACAGCGGCGTGAACGTACTTTGGAATGAGGACGGGCATATCGCAAGCAGTGGCCACGAGTTGCATGAGCAAGCTGTTCTGGCACTGTGATCCAGACATGAAAATGGACGAGATGACGTGCCCGGACGCATTCATGGTCGACACAATCTGGTGAGTCTGCAACGCGATGAACTCTAGTGTAGCGTAATAGTACATTGCCAGACCGTCGAGACTCTTGTCCGAGCTGAGTCCGATGACTGAGCCTTTCATGTTGGGGTCCGCGATGGGAGAGCGGTTGCCGAACAAGTCGCCGTAGAAAAAGAAGTGTCGGCCAAGCCATGAGATGTGTGGCGCGGACTCATTCTCGGCCATCTCGCGGAGGTGCTCGTTTAGGTAGTCGTAGATGTTTGTGTTGAACGTCTCCGCAACGGATGAAGCCTCGTTAAATGCAGGATGCGTCTCGATAACGTGCTTGAGCAGCTCGCCTGTTGCACTCTGACCGCCTTCTGCCATCCAGTACTCAGGAAGCAAGACATCTCTGTATGGTCCCCATACACCGGGTACGAAAACGGGGTCGCGAGACATGGCGAGATGACAGGTCGATGTTCCGGCTACGGCAGCAAGGCGTGTAAAAGCCTGCTCGACATCGTTCTTTGCGTGGCCCATGTCGAGAGTATCTTCGTCAAGCTTGACCTTAGCACCGACAGTACCGATCCAGCCAGCGTAGGCATCGATGACACCACTGCCGACTGCAACACCAGGGTTGAGTCCCATCTCTGCTGCAGCCTTCTCGCTCAAAGTGCCGACAAGCTCACCGGCAGTGAGGTAGCGTCCATTCTGCTATTCATTAGCTGGGTCTCGCTCATCTAGTAGTGCAGGACAAACCACTTTGTCGACGCCGCCCATCCGCTTGAAGTTGTCTTCACACAGGTCTTCCAGGCCAATTTCTTTTAGGAAGTCCTCTTGCCAGCCCTTGACACTGCCATCGACCCCTACAGGAACGAATCCTTGCTTGCAGACTACACTGCAGTAACTTCGAGTGTCACTCCCAGTAGCCAGGTGAGTAAGCGCATCCCCCAGATCGTAGAACTTGCAGCGATCGAAGAGCTCCTTCGGCATGTTGTTCTTTAGCCACAAGACCTTGGGGATTTCCATCTCAATGGACATCTTGCCTCCGACATAGCGGAGCAGGTTGTGGTCGGTAGCGTTGATCTTCTCCGTCTCTTCGACGGGTCGGTGGTCGAGCCACAGAATGACGTTACGGTCGTTGCCGTCTCTGTTGTCGAAGTGAGGACCGGTGACGGAGATGGGCTCGTCGGTATCCTCTGAGAAAACGGAGAGCGAGCAAGTAGCATCGAACCCAATCCCGCGAATAGAGTCACGGTCGATATTGTGCTGGTCCATTGCTCGACGAACTGAAGAGCAGATGCATCTCCAGATATCTGTTGTAGATTGTTCCTGATGGTGTGAGCTCTTGCTTTTTGAGAGGTTTGATAGATCGTAGTACATAGTATCCGGTCTGTGGCTGCCACAGCCCAATGTTCTCTGAGGCCAATCCGACGATGTCACCCTGGTCGTTCATAATGCAAGCTCTAGCACTGCCCGTACCAACATCGATACCGATGTAGTGATCGACATGTGGGCGAATCTCGTTGCGTGGGTCGGTCATTTGGCGCGACGGCTGCCGTGAGTTCTGTCTGAAAGGAATTGTACCAGCCATTGTAACGGATCAGAAGCCCGTAAGGGAGTAGGTGTAAATGGAGAAGGGGAGGGAAGTTCAGCAAGGTCGATTCAATTGAGAGCTCTTAGAGAGTGTTGAGAACATTCTACAGCTCCGGCTGCGTGATGAGCTCATAGCTATAAGGGCCCTTAGCACCATGGTGGGGGCGGGGCAATTGCAAGGCTTGGTGATCCTCAGCTTTCCAGCAATAAGACCGAGACTCGCTGTCGTGTCCAAAGACAGCGCCCAAGATTTTCTGGACCTTTGCCAGAACGGTTGGGGAATTGTGGAGATCGTGAGACCCCGGGCCCACCTGTTTTGGCATTCCATGTGTTGTTGGCTGAAGGAAACGCCACTGGGCCAAACCAAATCCTCTGACAGGCGCTTACCACGGGGGTACTCGGAGCATCGCCGAGACTCGAGAACTTTCCAAATTCCATCACGACGCGAGCCGACGCGACAGCGTGGGGGAAAGGGTGTGGGACAGGTTGGGGACGCAAGCTACGGGTGGACGTTAGTCAGCCGAGCACTCCGAGCTCTGACCAACATCTCCCGCACCAAACAAAGCACATCCATACGGGCATCAACTACACACCATCCGCCGCCATGTTGCTTGCCCGACTCCTGCTGCTACCGTTTGCGGTCGCATCCACCGTCACTCTCTTCGTCTCGTCCGTCCCGGCCTCCGAAGACACCGCTGTCATCCCATCCGCAATCCCCCTCGCACAGATCGAGTACGATGCAGACCAACCTGTTGGCACATTAGCGTCATACACACCGCCAACTGGTTCCTACTCAGCAGATCACCTCTTCCGTGTCGGCCTTACAGACCCCAAGACCGGATCTTGGCGGGGCATTGTCACGTCAGCAGCCAGTTTCGCAGACCAGTACCACAAGAAATTCGTTGTTCACGTCGACGAGAAGGGCGAGCCGTATCACGTTGGCTTTGGGACGAGCGCAAAGGGGGCTGGAGAGGATGTGGAGGTCCAGATCATCAAGAGGAGCCCTGGTCCCAAGCCGGTGCTGAACAAGCCCATTGTGCTGAACGCTGAGGGCAAGCTGGAGAGCAAGGAGCCTGAGAAGACGTTCTTACAGAAGTATGTTCTAAAGTCAACAACCGAGGAAAAATCTGGGCTAACATGTGTGCAGGTACTGGTGGGCAATTGCAATCTTTGTCGTGGTACAGCTTGTGTCAAGTGGAGGAGATAGCAAATAGATACCCACAGCCTAAGCAATGCCCATGTGTTGTTGAAAACCAGACAGCGATGCACATGCCTTCGACCCCATATTGCTCTCGGTTACAGAATTCGGGCGAAGACAAGGGAACAAGAAGTGGAGCGAATGCTTCGAATTCACTGCACAAGGACCATGAATCTGGATCAAAGAAGGCTGTTGGAAGTCTGGTATTGTGCTTCAACAGAGTGGATAACTCATATCGTGAGGTCCTCAAAGAGTCCAAATACGCTCACATTCTTTGCAACCATGCTCCTTGCTTGTGCAGTTGATGGGAATCGTGTGATGCTGCGTGCTGCTGGTGTCTCTAGGCGTGCCAAATGAGTCCATGAGCTTCGCTGTCCATAAAGGGTATCGTACATAAGCATTAAGTGTAGGTCATTGCACGTCTAGTAACGTCTGCGGGGTCCTCGTGGCGGGTCCCTTCGACCGCCTTCACTGAAACCGTATCTCCCATCCTGGAAGCTTCCACTGCGGCTACCGTCGACCTCCATATCGTCGAGAGCTTGGGTGGCGCGGGCAGGCGGTGGTCGCGAGTGAGCAAGGACATTGGTTGCTGGTGCTTCCTTCATGTATACGTAGAGAGTCCTACCATCAGCCTGTACCATAGTCAGTCCTATGTATTCTTCGTATTTGAGACAGCACATACCTTCTGGTTGTTGAAGGTCGCAATGACATTCTCAGCACCCTCTCTGGTTGCAAACTGTAGCTCCACCATGACTGTGGGTGCCGCAGTGAGTAGTCTGCAGCCAAGTGTCTCTCCTCCATGGGGCGACAAGACAGCCTCGATATCGGAAGCTGTTGTGCCAGGCGCAAAGTTGCTGGCAATGACCGTAAAGGGACCCGTGCTCGCGACGCCTCTAATGCTGAACCCAGGTGCACTGTCGCTGCGCCCATTTGCGTTCTTGTTCAGAACAGAAGCGAACTTGTCATACGTTCGGCTGTTGCGGTCTACTTGTGAGGCGGAGGCTGTGCGGCCTAGTCTTGCGGCTTTGGCAGGCGGGCCATTGGGGTTGTTGACCTTGTGCAGATCATGCTGCCATTTCCCATCGATGTTGCCGAATGGCTTTGCTGATGATGGGCGTCCCTTCTGGACACCAGCTCCTCCACTTATGCGGCTCAGCAGGGTTGGCTTCTCGGAGTTCTGTCGTGACTTTGCGCCTGAGCCAGACGTTGGTGTCCCTGCGCGGCCGCGAGAGCCCAGGAATTGCTGCGCGAGGTTTTCGTTCTTCTTCTTCTCTCGTGAATCCTTGACAAAGCTGGCGAAATCGGCCATTGTATGTAGCCGTATTGGGTCGAGTAGAGGAAGTAACTGTTATTGTTTGCGCAAGTCAGCCTCGGAGCTGTCAGCACAGCGCGTCAAGGTTAGGAAGGAAGGAGCACCGCGCACGGTTCGCCGGAGGTCGCGGCGCCCGCCCCGCCGCTAACGGTTCCTTCTTAAATCTTCGAGCTGCAACTTCTTCTGCACAACACAACAGCTTAGGAGGTAAGTCACATCGCGCTCCTTCTTTCCGCAATTTTCATGAGGAACATACGTGTCGCCCCTATCATACATGTAATATGGTGATCCGACCACTCAAGCCAAACGAGATGACTGAACTATTCAAAACATCCGAACTTTTTTTTCCGAAACCTCGTACGCAGAGCTTTCGCTAACTTCACCAAGCCGTGTGATAGATACAACGCTGGCTGTCCCAAACGAGCAATGCCATTTTGTAACGTGCGCGCACGTCGCGCAGCCCGGTCGCCTTTTCATCGTAGCTCAGCGGAGCGCGTCCATTAAAGCTCGAACCGCTGGATCACGGTGGCAGTTGGGCGTCGCTGGGCTACGAGAGGTTACATAATGTTAGTCTACCTTCCAACACACCCTCCATACCCTTCTCAATGATGAACAACACATACTATCAAATGCCGACTCTTCGTGGGGAACAAACAAGTTCGATTACCTGAAACATTTTCCACTTTCATGCTCAGCAGCTATCTTGTATGAAAAGCGCGAGACTGACACGAACGTAGACATAAACGGCGCTGCCTTTGCTCACCTCTTGACCAACAGTTTGCATATCTTAAGGTACGTGCATTGCTTTCTTTTCCTAATACTCTCGCATGATGCTACAAATTACTCCATGCTAACGCCTATGGCCTTCGGGCTGATGCTGGATAATACGTAATGCTTTTCATCTTTCATCTGACCTGCTTTCATGACCATGGTTTTGTCAACACAGCAACTGTCGATCTGGACTGACATTTTGCAACAGTCTTCCCCCTATTGCACGTGAAGCATATTTCATCATATCATACAGCTGTGTACAGGTAAGTATCAGTGGTAGCTCTGTGGTCAGTGAGGACATATGGGGTGCATAGCAGATATTAGGGAATATATTGGTACACCATGCTTTTTGTTTATTTTTGCACTTCGTCTCCGCACTCGCGGGTTTCTTTTGATCATCGACACTGTGACGACCCTTTCGGCGACTCCGTGGCTGTTCCCGCCCGGAAGCTTTGCGCTTCCGCATGACGTTACAGTCTTTCAAAGTTCTGGTGTCGCACAGAGCGGACCAGGTTTCAGGCCCACCCAAGTATGAGGTATGCATCTCACCCTCACATGGCGATCCTCATGATTGACCAACAGATTGAGTCGAGCGCCAGCACGTCCACGCATGCATGCAGACTAGATCTCAAACCAGCGTTGTATCTCGCTGGTACCGAACTTATAGCAGGTCGTCCTCAAATACTCAGCTGGTCAAGGTCTTGACGCTCGGCCACTCCTTCCTTCATCATCAAGACAGCTTGCCAATATGGCTAGCGCCTACCAACCCTCTGGGTTAAAGAACATTCCCAGTCCACTATGAACTTCCTTTCTAGCACCATCGAACCACTGCAATTCACTCACTTGCAGCTCTTGATTCTTTACTCTCCAGAGTCCAATGTACAGTCACTGCCGGTGCAGATCTACGATAATACGACCGCAAGGTGACACCAGCACTAAATGCTCGCGCAAGACAGACATGAAGACAGCGCTCTTACCAGCCGGCCGGCATCCAAGAGACAGCCGAGGCATCCCGCCAAGTTTATGTTCATCGACTCGAGCAATGGCGGCGTGAACGCAAAACCGGATCGAGTCGTAAGATCCTTTGTCATGAAATCGGCGCGGAAAAAGAAGACGTGGAGCACACGACCAAAGAGTCCTAGAGATGAGGAGCACGTTGAGACGCTGCCTTCGAGATCAGCTCAACATATCAATCCCCAGCACGATCACACTTTCGCCACGGGTACATGGGATCCACATGGCTATCGTAAGGATTCTTTATGGGATAGTTCGCCTCTTGTGTCACCAGCTAGTAGCCGTAACGGTAGCGTTTTCTCCACTTACAGCAGTGGTCGCACGTGCAATAGCCCATCCTCAGGTTACACAAGCCCTTTCGGTGAACGCAGCTACCCAGAATGTGCGTACGAATTCCATATCGATAGAAGAACGGAGCTGGCAATCCGTGATGGCTTCGATACTGGATTTACAAGGTCTTTCGATTGCTTGTCTGTTCACCTAGACGTTCATACGCGACAGCTTCTTCATCAGTGTGAGCAACTAGGCCATTCCTGCACTTGACGGCTGTTAACATTGCGTCCAGTTGTTGAGGGGTCGGCGCCAAGGCTCATACCAGTAGATCTCTACAGATTCTCATCATTTGCAGCCACCGACTGGATCGCTAGATGTATTCAGAGTCCAAGTGGCGCGCCCTACATATATGCAGCCCTTACAGCATCTGCACGGGCAGTTGGACTTAGTTCCGAAGCCTACAAATGGCGAGCTATTACCGAAGTGAATAAGCTGCTATCAAACCCCAAGACCAGTACTGATGACACGACTATCGCTGCCGTCCTGGTACTGCTTGCTTTGGAAGAGTCTGATCTTGCAGACCCACGACGACAGGGCAGTGACAGAGAGTGGAGTTTGACTGTAAACGACGCTCATCTGAATGGACTCAGGACGATGATAGGACAAAGAGGGGGGCTTGCAGCTCTAAGCGCCAACCGTTGCTTGCAGGTTTTCATTCTGATGTAAGTCAACCAGAAATCTCCAAGGATCTAGTTGTACCCCAGACCAACAAAGTTCTTCAACGAAACATTCCTCCAGCCCGGTAGTCGCTTTGTCTGCTAACGGTTATATTCAGGCATAGTGTTGCTCAGAGTGTCACTACATTTAAGCGCCCTTATGCTTTACTGCTCAATTCCGTGGGTCGGATCGAGAATTACGCCTTGATTGTTCAAAAATCAAGAACTTGGACATCTTTTCCCACATCAGCCGAAAACCTAGACCTGGATCCTGGACTATCCGATATAATGCATTGCGTCCATCTCTTCAGTTCCGACCTTGCCAGCTGGTACAACAATGGATACGCCATCCACACAGTGGATCCCTTTGAGCTACAAAAACATGCATGTCTACTAACATATCGACTCTTCGATTGGTACCAGCTCGGCGAGGAGTCTGAATTCGCTGGTGGACCAGGCAGAGATCCATTAGATCAGAGTATCTGTCTTGCATATCTAATCTACCTGGCCGTGGCGGTCGAGCCGCACGCGCAGTCTTTCGGCTCCCGTCTCTCGAAGGTTGTCATAAAGCTTCGACAAGCCCTGCAGCGAGTCTCGATTCTACATTGGGCAAACGCGCCGGATCTTTTTTTCTGGACACTCACTATGGGCGCTTTGGCTGCCAAGGGCCTACCCCGGTCGCAGCGAAGTTGCGCGTCCGAGTTTGCCTTTTTTGTACAATACTCCCAGCTCTCTTTCGCGTCCACGGGTCACAACGAGCTTGCTTCCATGGATGGTTTACTCCAGCGAGTCCAATCTTGTCCATGGATCTCTTCGGTGTTCGATGCCCGCGTAATGCGGCTGTGGCCACAGATGGGGCTTTGCAAAGCAGATATTTCGAACGTGTACGAGTCTAGCAGCGAGGAAGAAGAGATGATGGTTGGCGATGAGCATGCGGTGGGCCGATCGACTACGGCAAGGTTTTTTCCCGCGCTGAAGTCTGCGTCGAAGAAGACGAGCCCGAAGTGAGATGTTTTGGTGGCTCCAAGAATGTAGAGATAAGACATGTAGAACCACACTACAAATATCTGCTGGAGATGATGAGATTCATGTCTGGCTTTGAGTATCGACACGTCTCTATAACAGTGCAGAAATTATTATTTTCAGATGGGTAGTCAAGCCAAACGCCAAAAAATAAGATAAACACATATGGTTTATCATTTAAATGCTACCTTCTCAACTCGCACCCAACATCTGCCCCTTCACAATCTTCACCCAGCCTTCCCAAACAGAGAACCAGCTTCACCACATCAGCATCGAAAAACTGAAAGCACACACACTCACATCAACCCCACATCCAAGAAGGAAGCAACAACGCCTCCAAATCCAACGAGTTACCCGCTTATGCAGCCACCGCCAAAACCAACAACATGACAGCGCTACGACACGGAACATCAAACCCAGACTGCATGAGGTGTACATGTGCGTCTCTACCACACTCTGCTAATGACCCGAGCTTCCCTCTCGCCCAGACTAGCAATGTGTACTCGCATCCAGCAGCTAGCCACGTGGACTTGCGTATTCACAGTACGTACTTTGCATGTCGCCCCCACGACACATGGAGAGAGTCTGTAAACGATTCATCCAGTGCTTGAGCAGCGGATATAGTTGTGGTAGTTTGTGAGATGCGAGATACGGGCTGCTCGCTCTATAACTTGGGCGTGTAGTGTATGAGTTAGTGGGGGGTAGGGGGAGTAAAGTCTAAGATTGGCTGGGATGATGTGTTGGTTGAGTGCACGCCGCGTTTTTTTTTGTAGGTGATTGTGAAGGCTACGTACTTGTGCTGTTTATTGCATTGTGGGGTTGGTTGCTCTTGCTGTGATGTTTCGATGTATGTCGACTGATTACTGAACGCTATTTGATAAGACGTTGTTGCCAGGGAGTAAGACCTGCACGTCAGTGTTTTAAAACTTGCGTCTTCAACGTCATAGAGTCGGTTTTTAGCCCCGGTCTTGGAAATACGAGAATATCCCTTGGTTTTGTGTCTACAGTGCCTGCTTGGTTTCGGTCAAATATCTCCGCGCTCACAAACAGGCTTCTGCGTAGACGTGCTCAATTGATACATGGCATTCTCGTAAAGATACTCCTGAGACGAGAAAAGTTCGCAGGACAAAATGCGGGGTCAAATCTCGGTGGTGCATAAAGGAGTTTGCTAGCTGGCCTGAGTCGGAATATGAAGGCCAGTGGAAATGCATTGGCAGGGAGTTCGGACGGCAGTCCGAAGGTTTGCGACAACGGTGTGCATTGAACACGCTCTGGCGCGGACTGACACCCATGTTTCCAGGCAGCATCAGGCTACCGATGTGTTTGTTTCTTACAACGGGCGCTCATTGAGCGATCGTATGTTTCTTGCTAATTAGCACCTAATGAGGCCAGCAAGTGCTTGCTTGTCACTTCTTGCTAGCCCAGGTACAGGCGGAGCAAGACTGGGACCTTTCGATGAGCAAAACAAGGAGGAGCGAAAATAAAGCCGTGGTGTCGGTACCTACGTCAGGTACCAGCGCATTGACCGAATCATGACAGGGAAAGGGTGCGTGCCAGAGCGTAGGGCAGTAGGGCTGCAGGACATGCTGGTGTTGAGTCCGTGCGTCAATGCGGGTCACACAGCGTTGGGCCTTCTGGAAGATTGCCTATGATGGCGTAGATGGACGGATGTTGACTGTGCAGCAAGACAAAGGCATGAACACGTTGTCGAACGGCCATTTGCGCATGGACTTCAGTCTGCACCGGGTGCACTTGGGCGTCAGAGACGGTTGGCAAGTGGCTGGTGGGGAGAGACGGGTCAGAGCGCGTGCTGTTTACCCTGCTGCGTGCGCAACAGATGACTGGAATGTGGCTTCCAGCGCTGACGCTGCATTCCAGCCATCGCATCGATGTGTAAGCGAGCGTACTCATTCTGGCGCAAGCTGCAGTGTCGAATCGCGTGGTAGCATTGCATCGTTTGCATCGTATTGCATTCGCTACACTGCGGCAGCGTGCATACATATCGATGACCGTTGTCGGCGTGCGCGTTGCGCATCCAGTATTCAGCCTCGTACAGAGCTAGCGGTGAGCATTCGTACTCGAATTCGTGTCCTTGGAGAGCGATGGGATCGCAGGGCTGTGCAACACGGGCATACGAAGCGAGCAGGGAGGCCTTACCGCTTTGAGCGTGCTTAGGCAGAGGGCGTGAACTTGTGGAGTTGGCGGGGAGACGGTGCGACGGCTATGGTGTATCGCTTTTGCGCGATGATGACTGAATTGCGAAAATAGATTCTGCATTATTGGAGGTGTAGTAGAATGCATCTTGTGGTGGTAGTATTGCTAGAAATGGTTAGGGGGGTTTCCTAGTTTGATTTGAAGTGCGCGATCTGATGTTTTAGCTAAGTTTTAACAGTTTTTATTACCCCTAACCTAGTAGAGTAACTAATAGTCTAAATTACTTATGCTAAGCCTAGCTTTATATCTTGTACTAGTTTAATTTTAAATTAGAAGTACTACACCTTCTTACTAGTAATTTAAAATTTGAAGTAACTTGACTTAAAAACTAGAAAGATAGAAATAAACCTAGACATCTTAAGCTCCTTGCTAATCTTAATTTTAAACGTGCCTGCCCTTAGTAAGCTACTAGGAGCTAGCTAAAGATAGTCTATCTTAGCGCTCTAGTGACCTCGCATTTAACAGGCTGCTTACGTTAGCTACTAGTCTTATAGCTCCTAATAGCTTTTAGTTTAGCTAAAACTTCATATCTTTTATCTAAATTAGACTGGGAAACCCCCCTGTTGGTGTGTTTACATGAGTCGATGGGTCGAGGCTGTTGGATCGTCACCATGAGCTCAAGGCAGGATGGTGCAATTATTGCTAACGCACGAAATCCTCATGCTCTTCGTCACGATCAGGCTGTATCAGTCATCACTCATCAGGAGCCAAGGGTTAACGTTATGCTAGAGGGCTAGCAAAGGAGTTTGTCAGACGAGATTGTTCAGCAGCTCCTGACAAAGCGAGCTATCTCCACCAATCAGACGTGCAGCTGGCCGAGTGAAGTCAGCGAGCTTGAAGCATGCTATTATCGTGACCATGGGGAGTCAAGACAAGTTAAGGTTTCGACTCATGATGTGAAGCAAGGCTGGATGACACAACTGCGTGGTCTGGCCTGTCCTGTTTCGCACTCGCACTCGTCAAGGTCCGGGGGAGGAGGAACTGCAGAGCCCGAGATGCCGTTCTTGATTATCGCAGGCCAGGGTCATTCGTTCGTCCGCACGGGGTGATGACATCTGCACCTGTCGATCATGCGCACCGCCAAAACACCAAAGCATGGCCATGTTTTAGTCCGACTCCTCGGAGCGGTGCTATCGTGAGGTGTTCGCTCGGGCGGCGGAGGGTTCAGTCATCTGCGGAGACAAACTGTCATTTGCGGGGATGTTTGAGATGAGAAATTGTGACTTGCCCAGAGCAGCCATTGCTATCCACGTGGACTAGGATTGTGCAGTCAATCTTGGGAAATTATAGGGACATGTCGGAATGCTCATCTCAGCTGTCGCAGCATCGGTGGCCGGCAGCCTCGCGGCGCGAGAAAGCAGGAGCCTAGCGGACAAAGAAAGGGATTCAGGTCGCGTTGCAACCCATGAGAGGGTAAGCGGGAGACGGATGCCCGAGCCCGTTTGACAGCCACAGATTGAAGGGTTGACCGCTCTGCGTGTGGAGTATCGTGGCTGTAGCTGGGAGCCTTACCAGCGTATCCCAGCAGGCCCAGTAGCAATCAGGCACTCGCCAACCTCGCGCAAAGGCCCCTGCCGGGACAACAAAGCACATTCAAATTACTGTACGGTGTACCTGAAGCAACAAGACCCCACTGGTGCCTGAGCCAGAGCCTGAGCCAGAGCCTGAGCCAGAGCCTAAGCCAGAGCCAGAGCCATGCAGACGAGCACGGCATCCAAATGCGTCGCCGTGAGTAAACAGCGACAAAGCGAAAAAAGAGCTGCAAGCGTGATAGGTAATCGAGTGAACCATGGCACAGCGCGCACTCTATGTCCGCCTCTTCTCCGTGCGCATGTGTACGGTGAACCCGGATGCGCTAGCGAATGGGAGACTGAAATCGCCGGATCGGCCGAAACGAGTGGCAGGCTTTGCTGGCGTGCGCACGTTGGTATCGTAAGCGCACAATCCCTGCTGCCTTATGATTCACCGCTCGGCCAAGGGCGGTGGAAGTCCAAGTGGAAACAACGCCAATAAATCCGAGATGCCGTTAAGCTTCGTGGTCATCCTCCGAGCGTCAGGAAACATAAGAAACACGGCTGCCCGCTTTTTGAACAGCCACCAATCCAGCTTCACACCAACAAACAAACAACATCCTCACCCTCACAAGCAACAACAACCATAACTCGACGTTCAAGATACATCATCACAACGACGACTCCATCACATCATACCTCTCGGGAATACCATCGCTCGGATCACCTTCCACCCATTGGCTACTGCACTACCAAGGTTCGTAGTCACCTCGTCCTGCCTTCCGGTCACCAAACTGACTCATTGTCTAGGCAAAACATACTTCTGCCTTGTACATAACCAACATGCCTTCCTCATCCCATCTCCGCATACAATCCTCCTTTGAGCCCTTCTCTGCCGAGACCACCGCTTCCCACTTCATCTCGTCGCCGCCCCAGAAGAAGCAAAAGATGTCGCTCACCCAAACCTACTACATCGCCGCTTCGGCCCGCTCCAAGCTGGGCAAGGAAGCCTGCCGGGCTGACCACGACCTCCGCCTTCTTGTCGGACACGCCAACCTCCTCGACAGCCTCATGATCGAACTCCAAGACGCCGAACGCCAGCAAGAAGCATGGTTCAACCAGACCATGGCCAAGGCCTCCAAGACCGAGGAGCCCCGTCACATCCAGTGGGCCGACAGCATTGCTGAGGAGGACGAGGACTCTGATTCTGACTCCGAGTCCGAGTGCGACGACGACTTCGACATGATCCCTATGCCCCGCCGCTTTGCACAGGCACCCATCCAGATCTCCACAACAGAGGTCGATGAGGACGAGGACGACGAGGAGTACTACGATGACATGGAGGACGACGCTGAGCTCACTCTCACTCGTGTTCCCTCGCAACTCCAGTCACCACCTGAGCTCGTCTACGAAGAAGACTCGGAAGACGACTCACCACCCACATCGCCACCCACCACATCGCTCGAGTTCTCCGAGAAGGAAGCCATGCTCACGACCTCCTTCTACGCCGGCAAGACACAATCAAACTACCTCGAAGACGACCACCCGCTGTTCATGGACACAAATGCTCCGCTCATCTCAAGTTACTAGGCCACATTGGGCGACCTTTTGATTTGTCTTTGATCCAGCATTTTAGCGAGCGAGTCCCATTCAGCGTAGCATATTCGAGCATTATACCTATTTCTTTTTTTCACACATACCGCGGCACAGCTGCGACGAAGCGGACGAAATCAACTCTACTCAGATCTAAGGAATGTTATACGAGAGTGATGGATTGGGAAATTGGTCGCAAGGCGCGGTATGAGTTCTCCCCCGTATTGGCTGGTTGAGACTCCGCCCTTGCCGTAGCTAGAACTATCAATCAAGATGATCATTTCACCAAAAAGCATCTTGTGCATCATTCATCTTGTGCATCACTTATCTTGTGCATGATTCCCCTCATGTGACGTTTGTTATCGCTGCAGTCTACGCGCCGTCCAATCAAAAGCAAATCACCAGGGACAAGTCACGCTGTGCAGCATGGTTGCTCTGCATGCAGGGTGCCGATTATTGTCCTATCCTACCTTGAACTCCAACCATCTAGATACTCCAGACAGCAATCTCTTCCAGGCTATCGCATTGTTGAAAAATGGCCAGAAATTCTGCCTGACCGACAGTCACCGACTTTTGGTGGTAGGTGCGGCAGCCCCCTGGCCATTTGCGGCACCAGGCAGTCGCGAACCAACACGGTACGTGCGTACGCCTCGAAAAAGCGAGACAGGTGCCAACCGTCGCAACGCTTTCCAGACGAAAGCGCACTTCCGGTGAGTAGCTCGCACACAAAACAGCCTTGCCAATCCATTCGACGCGAGGCATGGCGACGTGTCTTACGAAAGAGCTCCGCCGCCCTGCATTCTGCACATCACCAAATCATCACTGAACTAGTCACCTCCAAGAAGGGCTGCCTGGGCGTATTGCGTGTGCCACCGTACTCGCTTCGATGCTGCTCGCCGGTGCTGCTCGGCTTTCGTGGCTTGCCTCGTCCCGTCGGGGTTGACTTTGGTCCGATCGGGGTTGGCTGGCGCAGATTGGTGCTGCGAGCGAACGGTTACGGTCTCGTTGCGTTTCCGCTCCGTCGAGACTCGGCCGAGACACTATTGGTGCGCTGTGCGGTTGGCAGGGCTGCGAGGTTGGCAGGGCTGCGAGGTTGGCAGGGAGCGGACGATGGGATTCAAGAGCTCCGTGAGTCCGTGTCTCCTCCTGTGTAGCCAAACAACAGGTTTCCGTCTGATCTCTGGATAGGATACAGGACCGCGAGATCGTATAGCAACGTACCCACAGTACAGCCTTTGCATGACCCTCACACAGCGGTGCCAGATCTGAGCAGGGGCTCCCGACCCCACGTTGTCTACGCGTGAAGGGCAGTCACAGTGCTGATCTCCCTTCTTCTCCACGCTGCACACTGCGACACCGGCATGATCCTCCGCAGCATTCCCCTTTGTCTCAGTTGGCCAGTCTGGAAGCTGCAGGGTGCGATGCAGTGCTGGCTTTGCCGACCGCCCGCTCATTGTTTCAGGTCTCAATTGCGGACTTGATACCATGTACGCACCGCACCGCTCCTTCCTCATGCGGTGTGCGGTGTTGAGTGTTGGAGCGCGGCAAGCGTGCGCGTGGGATTGCGTTTCGCTCACCGACAATCATCGTGAAACAGGTACACATCTAGTTTGCATCCCTCGGCTCAACTCAACCGCCACCAAAGCGAAATAGCGTTATTCAATTGCAGCTGTTCAAGGCGGTGTTTCGACACGGTTGTTGATGAGCTGGCAGCTTGACTGCCTATCACCCCTCTCTTGCAGCGACGATGGACAGTGAGGGCGGATGGTCTGGCCAGCCTTCTCCATACAATCTCCACACAAGATCAACATGAGCTGAGCGGTGGTCGAACTCGCCGGAAAGGGGAAATGTGCCCTCAGGCAGCCCCAACCTCTGCTGAGATCCAACAGCACCAAGTGGTCTGGAGGTCTCCACGTTGCAATAATGGGGCGGTGGGCCGTTGATGGTCAGACTCATCTAGTCGCTGAACGTCGAGTCCGAAGTGACTGATCACCAGCCTATCAGAGTGCTTTGTTTTGCCAGCAGGTCTTTGCTGATGTCGGACACCGTTCAGGGCTGATGCTCAGTGTCTGATGAGCCTCAGGCACCTAGGGGTCAATGTGCAGCTCCATGCGGGCAGCCACGTTCCAGCCACATCGTAACCTTATCTCACTCTCCCTGCAACGACCACCAAGTCGCCAAAGATTCTGCCGCTTTCTGAAATCCATCCACATGAAAAGCTCCCACCATGCACCGCAGCACAACCTTCTCGAACGCGTCTCAGACCATCTGTGATTGTTGAGAGACTTAAGAGATAAACGATCAATAATTGAGAAAGAGAGATCAAATTCTTCTACTAATCTATTGGTTTAACCTAATCGTTTATATATCCTCAATCCAACGCTAGTGACTTAGCGCATCCAGATTCAGATCACAAAATCAGTAATCCAGATTAGATAATCACTAATCTAAGCAGTATTTACCGCGACACACCCCCTAGGCATGCTTTAATCAAGAAGTATAACTATAATAGCCATTATTGTTATTGCAAAGGTGGTGTTGTTGTAAAATATAAAGGATAACGTTAGAGTTTTCTATTATAGGTATAGAGCAAACAGGCTTGTTAATATATATTACAAAACGCGTTTGCACCCTAAATAATTACCTATCTACGCAATTTCTCTTTCTTTTTTACTTCTAACTCTAATTTTTTGCTGTAGTTAGCGCTTCTTAGTTTTGTTTATCTAATCTTTCTTACGTGTTGTAGTTGTTTTGTAATAGTTTAATTAAGCAATTTATACTCTATTCTTAGTGAACAACACAATAGTCTACGTATTAGAAGCAGGCTAGTTTTACCAGCTACTAGCTTAGATAATAAGTCTAACAGTTCTAGTAATTCTGTTATCTCTTATAAGGATCCTAATTGTTGTTTAGAGTATAACCTAAACAAGATTAATTAGTCTTGCAATTCTAGGTAAGTAGCTTCTTTAGTATACTAATCATTTTCTAACTAATTTGTAGCTTCTCTAGGCGCTAGAACTATAATTAGGCAGGTTCTAGATTAAGCTTTACGCTAATTAATCTGCCTATCTACAATCCTGTGAACCTGTACAAGCAAAACCGCAAGGAGTCTAAGAATTAGCAGGTTAACTTTAAAGCTATTACTTGCAAGGCCAGTCCTAGTCATACCTAGAAAAAGGGAAAAGCAAGGGTTTTTCTAGAGCTTAGTAAGTATTTAATCTAGATTTTTAGTTATAAGGCTAAACTTTGTAGCAGAACCTGTGTGTTAATCTAACTGTAACCTTATAGTATTACCTATTGTAGATAAAAGGAAGAAGAAGACGCCTATAATAACACTATTAAAGTCTACTCTAAAACTAAAAACTACTCTAAAGACAAAGACCACTTTAACTGCTAGATTAAACAAGAAGTCAAAGACTTCTATTCTTAGATTAGACACTTCTAAAGCAGTTTAGGCTCTACAAGTAATCCCTTGTGCTTAGTACATACTAAGGAGACTTTAGGGTGTAATAGCTGTTTGTTATAATTAAGGGACAGCATCTAAGAGATGTGTTAAGTGTAGTACCTACACTTGTGTTTAGATATAAGATTGGTTTTAGATACACCTAATTAGAGTTAATCTAACTAGAGTAGGGACGCAGGAACAGCTAGGCTCTAGTCTAAGTACAGTACTCTTTCTAGCGCTAATTAGGTATGTGATCTATTCTTAGCTTAATCTTTTAGGAGCAAGTGTTAACTTAAGTAGATTAATAAGGCTACGCAGGTAGGCAAGCAGATCAAGAATTAAGTTTCCCTAATCGCTAAGAACTGCTGTAAGACTAGAGCGGATTGTAAGGGGCTATACGTTAGTCTGTCCCTAGTAGTTAATCTATCTGTTCTAACGTACTGTGCTCCTGCTCCTGCTCCTGCTCCTATTCCTATAGCAACTTAAGTAGTTGCTAATCAACATCTGCAAAGCGCCTATAATTAGATTGCTTAACATGCTAGCGT
The DNA here is from genome assembly GCA_004335155.1 of Ascochyta viciae. Taxonomy (NCBI): domain Eukaryota; kingdom Fungi; phylum Ascomycota; class Dothideomycetes; order Pleosporales; family Didymellaceae; genus Ascochyta; species Ascochyta viciae. Next base: position 22,658 of record SATY01000517.1, read on the forward strand.
TCCAGCTCCTGGTCATTATCTAGCAAATGTTCCACAATCCTAGTTTGTCCAAGTTAGGGATCAGCATCCCTAGGCTTCTTAACAGCAGGGTGAGACTGCTTCTTAACACTATTATCCTAAACATCACTAGCAGCCAGTACAATCTAGCAGGTTTGTTAGTTAATCCTACAAATATAGCTATAGATCACCTTGCCCTCACTGCTGGGATAATTAACAGGGAGGGTATAAGGAGTTAAGCTGCTAGGATAAAGATTAGGGCGATTATTAGTACTGCCTAACTAATTGTTCTTACAGTTACAGGGAGAGATTAGCTAGATATAGCTAGTCTAGATACTCTTATCCTAGGGTGTTAGGTAATTATAGTTAAGGTTTGTTTAGATCCTAATCCCGCCCTCTAACTAGAGAAGAGATTTAAGCTTGGATTATCTGTTATTTTAAGGATATCTTGGCTCTAGTTAATTAGCTTTAAAGCTAATAGGTATGCTAAGGGATATTGTCTGTCTTAAGAGGTTTGGATTGGCTTAATTATAGGATGATAATGGTTCTAGGTTCTATTTGAAATTAGCTATACTTGTACTTACAATTAAGCCTTCTATTCTAGTTTATTAATTAATCCCTTTGCATCCTTAAGATTTAAGAGTTTCTTAAAGTGATTAAACTCTTGTTTACTTAGTGCCTTAGTCAATCTGTTAGCTAGCATTTAAGAAGTTTCTAGATAGCTAATCTTAAACAATCTGTTTAAGTACTCCTGCCTTAGCTACATGTTCTGTATATCTACGTGTCAGAGTTTAGTTGTGATTCTCTTGTTTTTACTAACTACTAGCTAGATAGTTTGTTAATTATTATACTAAATAGTCTAGGTATAACCTATATCTAGCGTTATTTTATTAAACAATTGCTAGATTGCTATTGTCTCTTTTGCTGTGTAGGATAGAGCGATTAGCTCTGCCTTAGTTGTAGAAGTAGTAACTGTAGATTGCCTAGCCGCTTTCTATAGGATTAGTCCTCTAAACAGGATAATTATGTATCTGTAAGAGGATCTTTAGGTTTCTAAATTATTAGCAAAGGATGCATCTCTATAGATAACAAGTTCTAGTCTAGGATAATTTCTAAATTGAATGCCTTGTGTTCTTGTCCTGTAGAGATATGTGATTACTCAATTAATTGCCTTATAGTAGTCCTTACTTAGGTTTGTTAGGAAGTAGGATAACTTTGATACCGCAAAAGATACGTCTAGACGAAGCATAATAGCTGTATAGAGAGCTGATCTAACCTTCTCTTAATAAGACTTTACTTCTTGTTTAGTTGCCTCTCTAGGGTTTTTAATCAGCTCAGATGTAGATAGGGGGGTTTCTAGAAACAACCCCTTATCTAGGTTAAATTTCTTAGCGATCTTATTAATATACGTATTATGGAGTAACGTAATTAATCTTGCTTCCCTGTTTTAGATTACTCTGATCCCTAGGAACCACTGTACATCTCCTTAATCTTAGATTTTATACTTTAACGTGACTTTGCTCTAAAGGTCTTGTGCTTCTTGCTCATAGTCCTTATAGTACAGCAAAAGTATATCATCAATGTAGAACAGTACTAGGATAGTACAATCTAGATTAAAGAATAGGCAAGGTTCTTCTTTAGAGCATTGCAGTCTAATTAATTAAAGAGTGCTTGAGAATTCTTTATACTAGAGTAGTAGAGACTCTCTTAATCTATAGAGTGCTCTATTGAGTAGAACACATAGTCTAGCTTTTTTGAATCTATCTAGGAGATCGCAGATTACTAGATTGTCTTTTGTAATAAGTGCATTTAAGAATGCTCTAACCACGTTGTGTTACTTAATTTCTAGATTAAACTTAGCTGCAATAGCCATAACTGCTCTAAATGATTTAGCAGCTAGTGTAGCTGCATATGTTAATGTAAGAGTGTTAATCTCTTGCAGATCTCCTCTAACTACAAGTCTAGCTTTGCATTTAATAAAGAAGC
>SATY01000518.1:0-24600 GCA_004335155.1 Ascochyta viciae
AGGTATGGCATACGAGATAGGCTAATCTCATGCAGCTGCAGCATTCTTGCGGCTGCGGAAGGACTTGCTGCCAACGCCTGTTAGTCGAGGGATCGTGATGAACATGAAAACGAGTGGCGAGGTGGCGAAGAGTGTACCCTTACTTTGCCAAGTACTTATTGCCTGAAACGGGAGGATAAGTGAGACCTCGCTCTCAGGAAGCCTCTGCCTTGTTTACGATATTGTCGTTTCTTTCCACAATCTGGCGATGGCGTCCGAGGCATTGGTGTTCCAAGCAAACGACCTGGCTACTCATGACTATAGCACCACTGGCCACGGACTTTCCATCGAATAACTGCGTCTGCCGTCTACGGCTGGCTGGGGCACCGCTACAGCTACATACCAAGTCGAAGGTGGTGTTGGCCAAGACGGAAGGGAAAAATCGATATAGGACACCTACTCTCACCTTCAACCGTCGCGAACCAACAGTGAGAATGCTGATATGACTTGTGATTAATACAACCGCATGCCAGAAAATGTTAACCTCGTGTCTAAATTCAGCATCGAGGTATATCAATTCTCGCTTTCATGATCACGCATTGATTCTCTCAATGGATGTAGTGTTCTGGCGAATGAGAAAGGACTTGCGTTCTATGATGCTCTCATCGACGAACTACTGGAGCACGATATCGAGCCTGTCGTTACTCTGTATCTTTGGAGCCTGCCAAAAGGCTTGTATGACCGCTACCGAGGATTTCTCGATACAGAAGAGTTCAGAGCGGATTTTGCACACTTTGCTGAGGTATGCTTCTCTCGGTTCGGCGACCGTGTCAAATATGGGTGACATTCAACGAGCTTTACATCATCTCCATCTTCGCGCATCTCAACGGAACACTCAAATTTGGACACCACCGTGAATGAGGAACAGAAATCAAGGCTGAACCATGGGTGATTGGATACAGGATAGTCCTCTTTCATTACTGCGCCGTCCAAGTCTATGCCTTCAATTTGCTTTGCAAAAAGGCACAATCTCAATCGTACTCAACGGTCACTTTTACGAGCCACATGGCGCAACCGACAAAGCCGGAATTGAAGCAGCTGAGCAGAGGATGATCTTTTACATTGATTGCTTTATCGATAAGGAAAATGAGAGCTTGAGGAGCACACTGTCCCTACGTAAGTTTGCACCTTGACCTGACTGCCGCAGCCATCCTGCGGACGTATCTAGTCTCAGCTTTCAATCATCGCACTCGGTAGAGATCTACTGCGCATCGTGCATACAATAGTATATTTATTCAAGGCTTGAGGAGCTCGAGCAAAGTTAATAAGGCTGGCAGATGTGCACCGGCCACGTCATGTGGCTTTGAAGAGCGTGGACATGCAGTCAGCTTTCCATACCGTGTCCGTGCGCGTGATGCCCGGATTCGCGTGACGCCCCGCCAACACCAAATGCACCAATCTTTGACGCGTCACAATACAACCAATATGGATCCAATTTAGTTAGCAATTTTAGCAATTAAATCCTTGCAACTAGGAGAAGGATTCTTATATACTTAAATTACAGCTAAGTACAGTGTTAATTAATTAATGTTAGCTTAGAGACACTAAGGCACTCAGACATTACATACAACTAAGATTATTAATTAATAACAGCTTAACCTATAATAGGAGATAGAGCTAGTAAAGTATATAGAATTACTTACTAGCTACTACTTACCTCTTATATAAGAGATAATACAGAATTTTGTGTTACTAATAGCTTAAAAACTAGTCTCTAATAGCTAGATTACGTGTTTTATTAATAAGTACTCTATTTATCTTATCTTGTGTTATTTAACTAGGATAGATTGCTAACGCTACAACGCTAATACCTATAATAAATATAAGCTCTATTTTAATCTGCTATAGCTAAAGATCTCTAAATACTCTATTAAGAGTTGCTATATATACAATATAGATAAGAAAGGCTTTATAATTAGTACTATAGGTAGAACAAAACACATCTTTAGCAAACATATATAGATAAAGAGCAAGGTTAAAGCATTAATCTAAGATAGCAATAAAGATTAGTAGACTCTTATAGTGTATATGTGCACTAATAGATTAGTACTACTACTAGGGCTTATCTACACGTCTAAGAAAAAAGAGATTAAATTAGACTAGGTTACTAAAATTAAGCTAGGAGTACACTTAGTAATAGTAACAGTGTTAGCCTTAGGATAGTTAAATAACAATATAGGTCTTGTGTAGCTTAAACAAGTATTTATTTGCTATACTAAGAAGAAGGCTTAGAGGAAGTAGAGGTTATTAATACTAGATAGCTATAAATCCTACATAATAATAGACTTTTTTAACTATTATAACTATTATAGAATCCTTCTAGCTATACTTCCTCTTTACTTAACCTAAATAATCTAGCTGCTTAATGTAGTGCTGTTTAAACCTCTATTAATAGTATACTTAAAAGTAGTTACAATACATATTTATAGGGCTTAAAACAACGCACTTATTACTAAAGCAGACTTCTTCTGCTTATTCTAAAAGGCATAGGTGTCTAGCTTTACTAAAGAGCTAATAGTTAAGTTCTTTAACATAATAGAGATCTATTTACTTAACTCTAATGTTATCCTTAACTGCTTTGTTAAAACACTAGAGATCTTAGATTTAGATAACACCTTATCCTCTGTTTTTAGTAACAAAGATTAGCTAAAAATAGAGACATTATTGCAGAGGATTACTAAAGACAAGAAGAGTAAAGAGGCTAAAAAGATAAAATAATTAATCTACTACATCTTTGTTAAAACCTTACTCCTTTAACATAAGATAGATAGGCTTAAAAGGACTTTAAAGACATAGAAGAAGCATAAAAAAAATAAGACATTAGATTTATAGCAATAGAAGGAGTACTATAGTAGTGTAATAATTTAGTTATCTTTAAAAATTAAAGAAGCACACTTCTATAAAAGTGTTAGAAAGCAAGAAGAGATAGATAAGGCGCTTAGAAAAGCAACTAATAAAGAAGTTGTAGCTGCTAAGAAGCTTATAAAGGAGAAGGAGAAGGAGAAGAAGCGTGTAGTAAAAGAGGCAGCTAAGAAGGTATATAAGAAGGAGAAGGCTAATACAGCAATTTAGAAGGCTAAATAGAAGGCTAAAAAGTAGCATTAATAATAGAAGCACAATACTACAAAAGCTATACAATTACCTTAAAAGAGTAAAAAGAAAGCCTTAGAAGCAACCTAGCTAAAAAAGTATTAAAAATGTAGTCTTAGAAATAGTGTTAATAGACATAGTCTCCTATTGCTGCCTCTAGCTGCCCTAGCTATTACTACCTACTGCAGCCGCAACGTTAAATTACTAGCAAAATTTAAGTAGCACATCTTTTTTATAAGCAATTAATTACTACTAAACTACAAATTCTTGTAATAATAACTATTATAGGTGGCTATAGAACCTTATCTCTACATAAGCGTTAAGGCGGTTAGCAGGGCGTCACGCGAATCCGGGCATCACGCGCACAGACACGGTATTACCCAAACGTGCATGGTGCGGGCGACACTAACTCAATCTTGAAAGCGATGTGCTTCCGGCAGGCAGTGCGAAGGAATCCCCACTGTGCATCGCAGGATTCGTAGCTCCACATGCAGTTGGTATATCTCGCTTCCCTTGCCGGAATCTAGTGCTGTACTGACACATTGTTTGATCTTTTGTGCCCCTAGTTTACGCTATACGCTGTACGCTTTACGCTGTACGTTTCACGATTGCGCGGTTAGTATACATAGGTCTGCAGGTCTAACACATTATGCTAGCATGTATTATAGAGATATCATAAAGAGGTTAGTACAAGCTATAAGAACTACTTAGCTACTCTATAACGTACTCCACGGGTAAGTCGTTTATACGAGTGAGTTGTTTATAATGCCAAGACCACACCAAACTTCCACCCTACTACACAATGCCTTAATAACAACACAAATCTAAGCCCTTAAAAGAAGCTATAATACAGCTTACGCTTTAAGCAATTAAATAAGACATAATACTTATATTGTAACATGCTATAGCTATATATAACGCGCCTTACAACACACTATATAACTAATATATAAAACAACCTATACAAGCTAATTACACGCTAAAATTAAAAAATATAGATTAGACTAAGGAGAATGTAATTACTAAGCATATCTCTAAGCTAGATGCCTAAGGATTTGCCTCTTAGCTAGCTGCTGTAGCTAATATAGCTAATTCCTTATAAAAAGAGTATAATATAGGCTTAGTTAGCCTAAACTAGCCTAGTATGTTTGTTAAGCACTGCTCTAACCTTAAAGTATAGTTTAATTATAAGTATAACTACAAGAGAGCCTTCTATAAGAATCTAGAGATTATATAAAACTAGTTTAGGCTTATAGCAAATGTTAAAGCTAAGTATAGTATCTAGAATAATAACACCTATAACTTTAATAAGACAGGCTTTATAATAGGCTAGAAATTAATAGGAGTAGTTGTTATAGGCTTAGAGTATTAGAGACAGCTAAAGGCAGTAGAGCAAGACAACTAGATATAGACAATAGTTATATAAGGTATTAATAGCATAGGATAGGCTATTCTACTCTTTATTATCTTTTAAGGCTGTAACTACCTCTTTGCCTAGTATAAGGAAGACAACCTGCTCTATAACTAGGTTATTAGAGTCTCTAAGAACAGATAGACTACTAATAAGCTTAGACTCTAGTAGTTAGAGCACTTTAATGCCTACACTAAGAAGTCCACTTAAGAAGGGCACTAGCTACTTCTTATTAATAGCTACAAGAGCTATAACTCCTTTAACTTCTAATAATACTATAAGGAAGCTAAGATTGTTACCTTATATATGCCTTTACATTTATTACACCTCTTATAACTACTAGATATAGGTTGTTTTGCCCCTTTAAAGAAGGCCTATAGCTGCTAAGCTAAGTAGCTAATACGCAACTATATTATATATATTACTAAAACAGAGTTCTTACTATACTTTATAGGCGCCTATAAGGAGTTATTTACTTCTAGCAATATCTAAGAAGGGTTCTAAGGCACTAGATTAGTCCCTTTTAACCTAGAATAGGTTATAATAGGCCTTGATGTCTGCCTACATAGCTTACTACTACCTACTATAGAAGATGCTCTCTAGTAGTTCTAAACTCTAAGCAATACTCTGTAATTAGAGTCGCAATCAACACTAGTTTAAGAGAGGATTTAAAGGCATATAAGTAGCTTACTAACTTTAATAGTTAAGGCCTGTAAAAAGCTTACTAAAGGCACAGCTATCGTAGCGCACAAGCTAGTGTTAGCTTAAAAGGAGAATACTAGGCTTTAAGTAGCGAATAAGGCTGCTACGCAACGTAAATTACATAAAAGAAAGTAGTTATAGCAAAAAAGAACTATAATAGTAGAGAAAGGCCTTTATTTAGCTACTCTAAATAAGTTTAGGGCGCATAGTAATAGTAAGAAGGCAAAGAAGTAAGTACGTGTTAAAAGAGGTAAGGTAGCCTAAAAACACTATAAAAGGTGCTAGAAGGTAGAGCATAACTTGTGTACATGTAAGAAGCCTATAGAAGGTGTTACTAAGTAATATTATATGCTGTACTACTGTATACAAGGCTAATATAGGCTAATATAGGCTATAATAGGGTAGAAGCTTAGTGTAGTCTTAGCATTATAAATAACTTACTTGTATAAACAACTTACTTGTAGAGTACGTTATACTTTCTATATATATAGACCTACTATACACTCTACTATAATACATACTTCTTTTCTTAAAACTATAAAGAATAAATTGCTAAGAAAACTTCCTTAGTAACATACTAGATAGGCAGTATAGGCTTTATAATTAGCTAATTATAAAGTAGAGGGTATAGAAATATACTATGTTTATTTTAAAACATTAGCTCTACACTAAAAGTCTATAGAGAACTAAATCTTTAAGCTAAAATAAGGTATAGTTTATATTAGTTATATATACCTAGATACTCTAGCTATTAGCTATTTTGTGTTTTAATTTTGTAACTAGTGTTTAAGAAGGCACTTATCTAGTATACGCTATAATTTATTTAGTTTAGAAAGACACAACAAAGAGAGGTATACAGCAAAAAGCACTAACTAAAACAAGCCTAATCTCTCTGTCTATAGCACTAAAATTGTAATATATGTATTGCAACAAAAGTTTATTAAGAACCTAGTAAACGCATCCTATGTAACACTAGAGCTAGAGTAACTTAGTACGTTGAATATTAAGTAACTTCTAATAAATCTAAGAGTTAATAGCGTACCTTAGTAGGTAGGTAAGACTTAACATCTACTTACTAGTTAGGGACTAGAATCTCTAGATTTGTAGGTTAGTAGGTTAAAGAGTTAGCGTCTACTAACTATAAGCAACAACCTTTTAAATAGAAAACACTAGCCTATTTTATAAAAGGGGCCTCTAGTGTACTAAAAGAGTTAATAACCTAGCTATATAGATAAGACCTTAATCTTATGCCTATAACATTGTATATATCTACTTCTTTAACTGCTCTAAGCAACATGTTATTTAAAAGAATTCCTAATAAGAGATACTAGCTTCCTTTATATGCCCTAAGCCCTAGAGTAACGCTAAGACCTAGACATCTCTAATACAAGTAGCGTAAAAGCACGCTCTAAGCATGCCTACTTAGTACTATTGTGTCTATTAATAACAAAGCCTTATGTTAGGAATGTAGTATTAATTATATACAACCTCTTCTTATTAATAGCGTCCTTTGCTGCTAGTTTAATATTAATAAAGTAATAAGGGTATATATGTTTAGTTAGCGCATCTTGTTAGCGCTTGCTTTAATAACACTAGAGCAGGCCACCTAAGCTGTAAGATAAAATAGGACTATTATAGGTATTCTTTTTATAGGCTCCTTTAAAGAAGTAGGTTTGCTAGTCTTTAAAGAAGTAGAAACTGCGCAAGGTATAGAGGAGCTTAGGTTATTACTTATAAAGTAGTTAATAGTTAGTTATTAAGAACAAATTTGTTGTAAGTGTAAATAAACAGCACTACTACAAGTCTAGGGTCTGTAGAATAATAATAAATAGACGTTGTTATTTAGAAGAATTAACTTCTAAAGAGTGTAAGGCGATACTGTTAATATAATTGCTGTTGTTTGTAGCACTGTTGCAAATGTATTAAACAAGTATCCTCCCAAAATCCAGCTACAAAATTAAGACACAAAACAGCTAAGGGCCGGAAGTATACGCTATAAACTAGCACTTTTACAAGGGTATTAATTAGCACTAGTTCTTTAATAAAACCTACTGTTAATTTTAAGGCTAACTAAAACATAAAGATGGTTATTTATATCTACTTGTTTATAGTAAAGCGTATCTATATATTAATTATTGTAAAGAAGCACAACAAATAGAAGTATAAAATAAAAAGCAGTAACTAAAGCAAGCCTAGTCCTGCTACTTATAGCAAAAAAAATTGTAACATATATGTTAACAAAATATCTTAATAGATTTAGTGTACAAGTCTTGCGTAAACCTAATAACAAGTAAGTTAAATAATAAGTAACTTAATAGGTTAAACACTAACTGACTCTAAAGTCTAAGTTAACAACAAACTATAGTAGAAAAAGCTTAACACCTACTACATAGTAGTAATTCTATTGCGAACTAAACAATCTTAGCAGAATAAGAGGCATTGTAGGTATTAGGACACTACTCTGCCTACTGTGCTAAGCATCTAAAAGGTACGTATCGTTACTCTAATAAGTGATCTGTAGGCAGAACAGTACTATATAGTCAGCTAGGCAGCCTGCCTAACAGTAGGCAATAATCTCTTAACTAGAAAGTAGCTAATATTACAAGAAAAGTCCGTAATATGCTAATATAGTTAATGTCTATAATTCTATGAAGTCTGTTTATGCTAGTGTTCTATACTTAATTGCATTCTTTAACCTTCTGCTCTAAACACAGTATATATAAAAAACTTACAACCCTACTACTATTATAAGTTTTAATTATAAGCACCTACCTCTAGGTAACAACTAAGATCTAAACTACTGTAACCTTAACTACACATAAATCTGCTCTAAGTATATCTAATTAGTGCCCTTGCGTATATTAGTAACTAGGCGCTTTGTTAGCAATGTAGCATTATTTACATCTAATTCTTTTTTATTAATAGCATCCTCTATATTAAATTTGATATTAATAAAGCAATAAGAGTGTATATGTTTAGTTAGAGCGTTTTATTAGCCTTTCTAACAACACTATAGCAGGCTATAGATATAGTAAGACAGATTAGCACTATCCTACATATACTACAGGCGCTAGGAGTATTTAAGGGCTATTTGTTTGTCTAAGAGGGTGTAGAGAGTCTAGAAGGGATAGAATACCTTAGGTTACTACTTCTAAAGTAATCTATAATAGAGTTTTAGGTGTAAAGAAGCGTATTTGCATTACAAATATAGATAGCATAATTGCAAGTTAGGAATATCTAGAGGGGTAATTGCTAGCTAGGCATAGCTTTAGAGGTTAATTGTTTTCTAGTTATAAATTATTGTTTAGATAAACTAGCTTTAATACAGATACACTTTGCTGTAAAGAGAATATTAAATTAGTACACAGACCTCCTTTAGACCTAAATAATTACTAGATATAGAGAAATATCTTTGTGTTTTAGTTAGACTTAAAATTAATAATATATATTATTAAAGAACTAGTGCTAATTAATACCTTTGTAACGGTGCTAGTCTGTAGCACGGATAGGTGCCTTCTTAAACACTAGTTACAAAATTAAAACATAAAACAGCTAACAGCTAGAAAAGCTTATCTATATTAAAGCTAGTTTATAGAAATAATAATATATAACTTAGAAATAATAAGCCTCTAAAGCTATACCTAGCTAGTAGTTATTCTTGTATTCTTAACTTATAATTGTACTGTCTATGTTTACAATATAAATAACGTACTCTATAAACAAGTTGCCTATATAAGCAAGTTGCCTACTTTTGCTAAAACTCTACTAAACCTTACTCTATTATAGTCTAAAACACTATACTCTAGCGCTGTAACGCACAGTATAGCCTAAAACATTATTTAGAAACTACTTTTATATTATTCTTATACATTTATGTGTTAATGTACTCTATAGGTAAGTTGTTTCTACAAGTAAGTTGTTTAGAATGCTAAGACTACACTAAACTTCTACCTTATTATAGCCTATATTAGCCTATATTAGCCTTTTATATAGTAGTACAGCATATAATATTATTTAGTAACACCTTCTATAGGCTTCTTACATATGCGCAAGTTATGCCCTACTTCTTAGTACCTTTTATAGTGTCTTTAGGCTGCCTTACCTCCTTTAATACGCACTTGCTTCCTTGTCTTCTTACTATTACTATGCGCCCTAAACTTATTTAAAGTAGCTAACTAAAGGCCTTTTTCTCTTATTATAGTCTTCTTTTGCTATAACTGCTTTCTTTTATGTAATTTACATTGCGTAGCAGCCTTATTTGCTACTTAAAGCCTAGTATTCTCCTTTGAAGCTAACACTAGCTTGTGCGCTACAATAGCTGTGCCTTTAGTAAGCTTTTTACAGGCCTTAACTATTAAAGTTAGTAAGCTACTTATATGCCTTTAAATCCTCTCTTAAACTAGTGTTGATTGCGACTCTAATTACAGAGTATTGCTTAGAGTTTAGAACTACTAGAGAGCATCTTCTATAGTAGGTAGTAGTAAGCTATGTAGGCAGACATTAAGGCCTATTATAACCTATTCTAGGTTAAAGGGGACTAATCTAGCGCCTTAAAACCTTTCTTAGATATTACTAAAAGTAAATAACTCTTTATAGGCGCCTATAGAGCATAGTAGGAACTTTATTTTAGTAATATATATAATATAGTTATGTATTAGCTGCTTAGCTTAGCAGCTATCTGCCTTCTTTAAAGAGGTAAAATAACCTATATCTAGTACTTATAAGAGGTGCAATAAGTGTAGAAACATATATAAAGTAATAATCTTAGCTTCCTTATAGTATTGTCAGAAGTTAAGAGAGTTGTAGCTCTTATAGCTATTAATAAGGAGTAGCTAGTGCCCTCCTTAAGTGCGCTTCTTAGTGTAGGCATCAAAGTGCTCTAACTACTAGAGTCTAAGCTTAGTAGTAGTCTACCTGTTCTTAGAGACTCTAATAACCAAGTTATAAGGCAGGTTGTCCTCCTTATTCTAGGCAGAGAGGTAGTTGCAGCCTTTAAAAGTAATAAAGAGCAAAATAGCCTATCCTATGCTATTAATACCTTATATAACTATTGTCTACATCTAGTTGTCTTGCTGCACTGCCTTTAGCTGTCTCTAATACTCTAAGCCTATAACAACTGCTTCTATGAATATCTAGCCTATTATAAAGCTTATCTTATTTAAGTTTTAAGTGTTATTGTTCTAGATGCTATAATTAGCTTTAATATTTGCTATAAGCCTAAACTAGCCTTCTATAATTTTTAGATCCTTACAAAGACCTTTCTTATAGTTATACTTATTATTAAACTATACTTTAAGGTTAAGGCAGCACTTAACAAACATACTAGGTTAGTTTAAGCTAACTTAGCCTATATTATGCTCTTTCTATAAGAAATTAGTTATATCAGCTACAGCAGCTAGCTAAGAGGTAAATCCTTAGGCATCTAGCTTAAGGATGTGCTTAGTAATTATATCCTCCTTAGTCTAATCTATATTTTTTAATTTTAGCGCGTAATTAGCTTGTGTAGGTTGTTCTGTATATTAGTTGTATAGTGTGTTATAAGGCGCGTTAGATATAGCTACAGTGTGTTGTAATATAAGTGTTACATCTTATTTAATTACCTAGAGCGCAAGCTGTATTATAGCTTCTTTTAAGAGCTTAGATTTGTGTTGTTATTAAGGCATTGTGTAGTAGGGTGGAAGTCTAGTGTAGTCTTAGCATTATAAACAACTTACTTGAATAAACAACTTACTTGTAGAGTACGTTATACCTAGTTTAATTACACTATCTACAGCGTTGTTTAGAGAGCTTACCTACTTTAGCGCATACCTACTTCTTTTACTTCTTACTATTCCTATACACTCTAAACTCCTTTAAAGCTGTTAATTACTTGCCTTCCTTAACTATTATAGTCTCTTCTACTTAAATCTACTTTCCTTTATGCAATTTACATTGCGTAGCAGCTTTAGTAGCTGCTTAAAGCTTAGCTATCTTCTATAATACTAATACTAGCTTATATGCAATTATTGCTACTCTCTTTAAAACCTTCTTTAACTCTTTAACTATAGAAGCTAGTAAGCTATCTATATACCTCTAAATCTTTATCTTTATAAGCGTTAATTATAATCTAATTTCTAGGGTGTTTTTTAGAGTTGCTAACTACTAGGGCGCGTTGTTAGTATAGAGTTATAGTAATAAAGTGTACAGCTTTATATTAAGGCCTATTATAACTTATTCTAAGTTAAAAAAGACTAGTCTAGCGCCTTAGAACCCTCCTTATCTATTACAAGAGGTAAATATAGTATTATAGACTACTTAAAAGCATAGTAAGAACTTAAGCTTTATAATATAGCTAATCTAGTTATATATAAGGTTCCTAGCTTAGCGCCTATACGCCTTCTTTAGAGGGGTAAAACAGCCTATATTAAGTAGCTATATAAGGTGTAATAAGTGTAAAGGCATATATATAGTTACAATCTTATTATTCTTATAGTATTACTAGAAATCTAGGGAGTTATAGCTCTTATAGCTGTCTATAACTAGTAGATAGTAGCTACTAATAGTACACTTCTTTATATACGCGTTAAAGTGCTTTAACTAGTTAAGACTAAGCTTATTAGTAGTCTAGCTGTTTTTAGAGACTCTAATTATCTAATTATAGAGCAGATTATCCTCTTTATACTAGTCTAAGAGGTAGTTATAGCCCTAGAAAATAATAAAGAGTAGAATAGCCTACTTTTTAGTATTAATGTCTCTAATAACTATTATCTACTCTTAATTACCTAGCTAGACCTTGTAAGGAGCTAACCTCTAAGAGAATTTGCTAGTAGAATACAAGATAGATTTAATAGAAAACAACCTCTAGGATAAAGGTTGTAGCGTTTTTATAACTCTATTTTAGATATTTTAGCTCTGTAGCGGGGCTCTAGTCTATGCTAAGAGTACAAGCTAGAGTACTGCTAAGGCAGTATACACTAAGGAGCTAGCACCTAGGCCTAGCCTTTTATAGTACTCTTCTACTTATTTCTTGTTTATTAGTGTGTGTCTTAGTTAAAACAACTCTATTATCTACTCTCTACTTTTTACATTCTCTGTTGTACTATGTTCTAAGCCTATGCATCTTCCACTTAAGACCTTACTACTATCTAATTATTTAACTGCCCTACTCTGCTTAATTTTAATAATAGTGCCTCCTAAATCGCCCTCTACCTTGCGCTCCCCTACTAAGTAGGCATAAGGCAAGTAGGTAAGTTGCCCCTCTTCTTCTAGTTTACTTACTTACTAACTTTTCTACTTTGCTTAGGCCTGCAGCGCTGCTTCTGTAGATTCTACCCCTCCTAACACTTATTTAGCTAAGAAGGCAAAGCTTACAACAAAGGACGTTGTCTTTAAAAATAATAAGATTAAGGAAACTCTTAATAATGCTTCTACTAATAGTTAAGCTAAGAGTTAAGGTAAGTAGTCTTTGTATACTTAACACGCTAGTAGCTATAAAGATTCTAAGATCTGTGTTAACTATACATCAGCTAACTAGGTCTACACCTTTACTGCTAGCAGCTGTTCTACTAGCTATACTAACTATATTCTTAGCTATGCTTACTGCTATAAAGTAAGTTCTCTAGTTCTTATTACTTAGTGTTCTCTATTTTAGCTAATTATCTGCTAGGCTCTGCATAAGACTTAGAAGACTCTAAACAAGTACTATATCTTCTTATAGTTCTCTAAAAGCAACTCTGCAAAGCTTTTAAGCATTATTAAGCCTATCTAGGTAGACTTTAAAAAGTGTAAGAACCTTTTATATTATACTAACCTTATATTCTAGCCTAACACTTGCTTATCAACTACTAGATACAAGACTAACTAGTCTAAGTACAAGACTAAGGTTAATAAAGTTAAAGCTTATCTCTCTCTTGCTATAGTCTTTGTAGAGCGCACTGCTATTACTACTAAGAAAGTAGTAGTCTAGGCTAAGACTCTAGTAAGTTATTTCTTTTCTTTTTAACTTATTTTTAGGGGTATTTACTAATTCTGTGCTTAATATAGCTTACTATTAACTTAACACTACTTACGTACTTTATCTACTTTACAGCTAACCTTTGTATACGTTTTAAGATCTCTCTTACTACTAAACATAAGGACTTTGCCTAAGTGCTTATTAAGGACATTGCTAACGCTGCTATAGGTAACAAGGATAATAGTAGTAGTAGAGGTTCTACTAAGAGTAGTGCTTAGGTCTATCCTTGTCTGTAGCGTTTAAGACTTCTAGCTAGATAATACTTAGCTTTGTAGCTTCTTTTCCTTTATAACAATATAGTACCTACGTAGTGCAACCTATCCCTTAGAATAGGCTAATGCAGTAAACAATCCTCTTAATAACTAGTATCTCTTTTCTTTGCTTATGTATGTCTCTCCTCCTACTCCTCTCTTCTTTCCCCCCCTTAGGAGTAAGAGAGCTAATTATTCCTCTCTAAGGATTCTAACTAGAATCCTAGGGGCAAGTTCCTATTCCTATCTCTTCTTTCTCTTGTTATAGACAACTATCTGTCTATAGCCTCTAGGTCTTTATAAATATTCTCTCTTTCCTATATTTTGCTAGTATAGCCTTCCTATTGTACTAGGTATTTGCGTCTCTTGCTCCTCCTTCTAGACTGTTATTCCTTACAGATAGAGTGAAATTTCTATTCCTTAGAAAATATGCTATTGTTATTAGTAATAATTAGGGAGCTAGGCTAGGAGTTTTAATTTAATTGTCTATAAAGAGAGTTCTGTAGGCACAACTTAAGCTAGTTAATATAGAAGACAGAGTAGATTTTACTATTAACATTTAGCTTAACATTATATAGGGAGATAACCTCTATAACTATATACTTCTAGCTCTTCTAATCTAGCTTTAAGCTTGCTTAGCTGTTTAAGAAGTAGTTTTCTAGCTTTAGCTAGACTTTGTCTCTAACCTTTAGTTAAGGGGCTTCCCTTTAGTGTGTGTTAGCTTGCTGTTCTTATATCTGCTAAGCTTTTGCTATCTAGGCCTTAACAAAGTTAACTGTTTTAATAAACTTCTATACTATACTTACTATAGTTCTAGTAGGTTCTCCTGTGTGCTAGTGCAATAAGTCTACTAATAAGTCTAGGTCTATCTAGACTAGGTCTACATTGTAACTATGCTAGAGGAAGAAAGAGCTAAAGCTAGTAGATGTAGCTACCTAACTATTAATAGTAATCTAGGCTACTAGTACCTATACAGCCTAATTATCCTAGGTATAGTTAATATAAACTCTTAAGTAGGCCTCTACTACAGAGTTTATACGCTTAGTACTTCTCTTAGTCTAAGAGTATAAGGCTGTAGAGAGCCTCTATGTAATTCTTAGCAGTTAGCATATTATCTGCTAGAAGTTACTAAGGAATTACATTCCTTAATTAGAGACAATTGCATTAGGCAACTAATAGTAGGCTACTACATTAGATATAAATGCGCAGGTAACTATTTTTACTAACAAGTCTAGTAAAGAGACTAGGATAACGTTTTTAAAGAGTCTATCTATAACAACTATAAGATTACAGTTATTATTGCTTTTAAGAAGATCTATTATAAAGTCTATAGAGATTTCTTTCTAAATCCTATTAAGTAAGAGGAGAGGTTTAAGGAGTTCTTGCTTTAGTTCCCTCTATAGCTTTGTCTTTTTATAGATGTTGCAGTTCTCTACGTACTAGCGTAGGGCAGTCAATATACCTAGCTAAAAGTAAGACTATGAGAGGATTGTATACATGTTTCCCTATCCTAGATAGCCTGCAATTAGTAAATAATAGGCATTGTTAATAATCTTAGTCCTAATAGTATTAGGGTTTAGGACCTATACTTTCTTATAGTAATATAGTTCGTCTCTGTTATCTATAGAGTACTTAAAGAGAGAGACTTTAAGGTTAAGCTATATAGAAAACTTCCTAGCTCTTAAAGAAATAGACAACTTAGTAAGTTAGTAAGTCTTATTATTCTTAGTAGCGTTCTCTTAGAGTATTTTAAATTCCTTTATTTTATTATATAGCTCTAGGTTTCTGCTTAAGGGTATCTCTGCACGTAGTTCTTTATCCTAAAGTGTTATAGAGAAGGGTTAGTCTGCTCTATATAGTCCTAAGGAGAAAACTTATATAACGTTAGTAAAGTTGTCTTCTAGGTTAGTTTTTGCTACCTATAAAAATAGTTTTAACAGTTAAAACTATTTAGTCTTAGTCCTTGCATCTTTTATAAATAGGAGAACATTCTCTTCTTTCCTTAAAAGCATATCTGCATAGTTGTTAAACTTACTAGGCCTATAGGCAAAAGTAAGGTTAAACTAGCTAAAGAGACTTAACTATTAGACATGTCTTTCTAAGAGAAGTTAAGCTTTGCAGAAATACTCTAAGTTCTTATAATTAGTAATAACTATAAATTCTTTTACCTGCTTTAGTTCCGTGCTCTATTTCTAGCGGCACTTAATTACTGCTAACATTTTCTTATTGTAAATAGTGTAGTTTACTTCTGCCTTAGAGTTCTTAGCTAAGAAGTATGCTACTATATAAATATCTTGTCTTTCTTATATTGAAATAGTACTCCTCTTGTTGCCTATCCTAATGTGTTATACTCTAGCACTGTTTCTAAAACTAGATTGAAGTTTGCAAGAGCTAGTTCTCTAGTAAATACATCCTTTATAGCATTAAAGGCTTGCTGCTAGGGTTCTCTCTATTTAAAGATTATATTTTTTTCTATTAGGCGTGTAAGGTGCTCCGCTATACTAGAAAGCTAATTAATAAACTGTTAGTAGAAGTTTATAAACTTTAAAAAGCTCTAGATTCTCTTTGTTATCTTTAGAGGTTCTTATAACTTTATAGTAGAAACTTTTGTAGAATCTATCTAGATGCCCTTACTAGCTTTAATAATAAATCCTAAGTACTTAGTTTTCTTAACAGAGAACTTACTCTTCCTTATATTAAGGTGCAACCCTATAGCTCCTAATTTCTAGACAATTTCCTTAACTTTAGCCTTGTATTCCTCTTAGATACTGTTAGAATAGATTAACACATTGTCTATGTAAGCAGAGCACTATTTATCTAGGTACTCCCTTAAAACCTAGTTGATGTACTGTTAGAATGTACTTAGAGCATTAGCTAGTCTAAATAGTGTTACTAACTACTTATAGAGCCTAAATCCTATCTAAAAAGCTTTCTTCTATTTATCTCCTTTAGCAATTCTAATCTTGTAAGAGGCTTAAATAATGTCTACCTTAGTAAACTATAACGCCTTTAATATCTGCAAGAGAGTCTTGTCGATTAGGAGCAATAGGTACTAGTCCTTCTTAGTAATTGCGTTTAGTGCTTAATAATTAACACAAAACTAGAGGCCTCTACCTAGTTTCTTAATAAATATCACTAGAGTAGAAGCACTAGATTTACTAACTTAGATAAAGCCCTTGTCTATATAGCTATTAAGTTGTTATTATAGCACTAGAAGCTCTTTGTAGGATATATTATATAGTAGTCCCTATAGTACTATTGCAGTTTTGCTGTCTTGCTTAACTTTTTTAATTGCGTAATCTATGTTAAGACTGTAGTAAGGCGCTAGCTTGTCTACTTTCTCTTTTATAAATGTTTTAAACTTATCCTTTAGAAACTCTAGGAGCAGGTTTTAGAGGTCTATTAGTTCCTTCTTCTTTAGGGCCTTCTAAATGTCTACTATTAATATAGCAAATAGTTCTATATTTTAGTCTATCTTAGACCTCTTCTTTAGCGCCTAGTACAACTCTAGGCTAACAGGCTTAGGTATTTAGTTAGGACAGACGCCTTCTCTACTTCTTACTTATGTCTGTAAGAAGTAGATAAACAACATTTTCTTAGCTAGTATTATAGTAACTTTGTTCTTGTTTATTTATAGTCTTCTTAAGATAAGATTATACTCTCTTTCTCTATCTAGTATATATGCCTAGAGGGTTTCTTTATAGCTATTAATATTAATCTTTATTCTTACAGTATTAGTTCCCTAGGTTCCTTTTCTAGCTATGCCTAATACCTTTTGTCTATACATAGGAGTGTGTTAGAAGTTGTTTTGTAATATAAACTTAGAGGAGACTATACTGTATATTATACACCTAGTGTTAATTAATATATATGCTATAGTGTTGTCCTATACTATTATATATAGTAATATAGGCTTGCTATCTAGCTACTATTAGTAGAACTCTTAGAATAGTTCTTTTCTTGTTGTAACCTCTTTTCCTAACCTCTGTTTACGCCTTTAAATAGGAGTTTCTAGTTTTCTAAACCTTTATTGTTTAAGTTGTTATTCTTAATAACTTTAGCAATTATGCTCTTAACCTAGACATTCTTTAGTTTCCTAGCTAGGGCTAACTTATATCTATCTATGTAGTAGCCCTTCTTTCTACATCTTAGACAGACGTTAGCAGCCCTCTACTAGTCTAAGACTTCTTAAGTCTGCTACTCTGCTTGCTGTTAGTTGTCTGACTTAATCTTCTAAGAGTAGGTCTTAGTAGGTTCCTAGTTTATACTATCTAGATTTGTCCTTTATGTGTATTGTTTAAAGGCGCTGTTTGTTAGTGCCTTAGACATACAGAGGTTAACCTCTACTGCTAGAACTCTAGCTATAAGGCTCTAGAGATCCTAGTTATTTAGAATCTCTACTAACACTATTTTGTCCTAGAGGTCTAGATAGAGTGTAGATATATACCTAGTTTTAAGGTTCTTTGTATTGTCCTCTTTAGCAGCGTTGTAGGCTAGCTAGATAAACTCTACATTAAAAGCCTCAACACTCTAGTTGCTCTTCTTTATAGTAATAGTCTAGAGCTTCTGCTAGGAATACTTCTTAAATAGAGAGTCTTTGTACTATTTGTCTAAGAAGTCCTAGAACTAATTAGTTATACCTATTAGGTTACAATCCTTCTATAACAAGCTAACCTACGCAGCTTGTCCTTCTAGCCTATTAAACATGTAGGCAACTTCTAGAATAGCTTCTTAGTCTCTTATAGACTTTAGCTTATTCTTTATCTAGGACTTAAACGTCCTATATGCGTGTTAGTTGCTACTAAACTTGCCTATATTAGGTAACTTTATAGCCTTGCTTAGCTTGTTGTTAATTGCTTGTATAAAGGTAGAGGGTATTGCAATATAGTTTAGTAACCTTGTAGATATTATATAGGCTTAGACCTAGGCTTTAACTAACCTTTGTATAGTTTTGCTTATGTCTTCCCCGTGTAGATCCTCGTTAGAGTCTGTAGTAGAGTAGGTCTTATTGTTAGTAATAGTTACTATAGCCTTAGGTAGGGTTGCCTATAATAGATAGGTAGTTAGGCGTTCTAGTACATAAGCAAGTAGCTTATCCTACTACTCTTCTAGTACTAATAAAGTAGCAAGGTTCTAGAGTATAGTCCTAATGTTTAATCAATTATTGTTACTAGTGCACAGCTTAATGCTGTATTTACCTAGACGCTAAGTAGCGTTGTTAAACGTCTTGCTTATTAATCCTTGTTTAGAAATACATCTAACTGTAAGGAGCTAACCTCTAAGGGAATTTGCTAGTAAAATACAAGAAAGATTTAATAGAGAACAACCTCTATAACAGAGGTTACAGAGTTTTTATAACCTTGTTTTAAACATTTTAGCTCTATAGCAGGGCTCTAGTCTATGCTAAGAGTGCGAGCTAAAGTACTGCTAAGGCAGTGTACACTAAGAAGCTAGCACCTAGACCTAGCCTGTTATAGACCTACTTTAGTTGTTCTTCTCTCTTTAAAGCTATAACAACTGCTCTAGTAGACATCTAACCTATTATAAAGCCTATCTTATTAAAGTTTTAATTATTATTATTTTAGATACTATACTTAGCTTTAATGTTAGCTACTAGGCTAAACTAGCCCTAGATTATACTAGAATCCTTGTAGAGAGCTTCTTTATAGTTATACTTTCTAGCTGTTAGCTGTTTTGTGTTTCGATTTTGTAACTAGTGTTTGAGAAGGCACTTATCTGCGCTACGAACCAGCACCGTCACAGGGGTATTAATCAGCACTATTTCTTTAATGAAACATATTATTGATTTTAAGTCTGACTAAAACAGTCTAAAGGAGGTCTGTGTACTAATTTAACAGCCTCTTTACAGCAAAGCGCATCTGTATCAAAGCTAGTTTATCTAAACAACAATATACAACTAGAAAACAATTAATCCCTAAAGCTACGCCTAGCTAGTAATGATCTCTTTACATGTCTCTAACTTGTGATTGTGCTGTCTGTGTTTGCAACGCAAACACGCTTCTTTTTGCCTAAAACTCTATTACAGATTACCTTAGAAGCAGCAACCTAAGCTACTCTATCCCTTCTAGACTCTCTATACCTTCTTAGACAAACAAATAGCTCTTAAACATTCCTAGCGCCTACAGTATATGTAGGATAGTGCTAATCTGTCTTGCTATATCTGTTGCCTGCTATAGTGTTGTTAGAAGGGCTAATAAAACGCTCTAACTAAACACATACACCCTTATTGCTTTATTAATATTAAATTTAACATAGAGGATGCTATTAATAAGAAAGAGTTAGATATAATTAATGCTACATTGCTAACAAAGCGCCTAGTTACCAATAGGCACAAGGGCACTAATTAGATGTACTTACAGCAGATTTTTGCGCAGTTAAGGTTGCAGTAGTTTAGGTCTTAGTTGCAACCTATAGCTAGGGGTAGGTGCTTGCAATAAAAGCTTGTAATAGTAGTAGAGTTATAAGTTTATTATGCGTACTGCGTTTAGAGCAGAAGGTTAAAGGATGCAATTAAGTACAGGATACTAGCATAGACAGAAGGACTTTATAGAATTATAGATATTTACTATATAGGCGTGTTGCAGACTCTTCTTGCAATATTAGCTACTTTCTAGTTAAGAGGTTGTTGCCTACAATGCCCCTTATTCTGCTGAGATTATTTGGTTTGCAATAGAATTACGACTATTTAGTAGGCGTTAAGCCTTTTCTACTACAGTTCGTTGTTGACTTAGACTTAAGAGTTAGTTAGTGTTTAATTTGTGAAGTCACTTGTTGTTTAACTTACTTGTTATTAGGTTCACGCAAGATGCACTAAATCTATTAAGACATTTTGTTAACACGTATGTTACGATTTTTTGTGCTATAAGTAGAGGGACTAGGCTTGTTTTAGTTACTGCTTTTTGTTCTATACCCCTATTTGTTGTGCTTCTTTACAATAATTAAATCATGTAGTATCTCTAGAAGAAGTTATTATTAACCTAGAATAGGTTAAAATAATCTAGAACTAGCTAGTACTAGCTACTGTGCGCAATATCTATATGTTTGTAGGTTTTATAATCTATTATAGAAGGTTTATTACAGAGTTTAGCTGTATTATACTGCCCCTAACTATATTAGTAAAAAAGTTACTAGGGTAAGCCTAGAGCAGGCTAGCTATAAAGAGGGAGGAAGGTTAATGCCTAGACTTACTAAAAGAGGTAAAAGAGGCAGTAAGGTACTTAAAAGACGTGTTTCTAGAGGTACCTATACTTGCTTACTTTAAGAGAGAGAGACTAATAAGACTAGAGGTTAATGCCTTAGGTAGAGCAATCTTAAGTATCTTAAGCTAGAATAGCCTAGAATTAGATAATAAGAACTAATAGAGACTAGTAAACTTCTACTTACGCAAACTTATCTAAGTAGAGTATAACTACAACACCTATAACTAAGAATTACTAGCTATAGTGCAGAGTATAAAGCACTAGCAGTATTACCTCTTAGAAATCTACTTTAAGATCCTTATAGACTATATAAACCTAAAGTAGTTTATAGAGACTAAGGTACTAAACTTCTAGCAGGTTAGGTTGTACTTAGTACTAAGTTAGTATAACTTTGTCTTCAACTACAGACTAGGGAGTATAAATCTAGCAGATAGGCTATTCTAAAGGCTAGATTATATAGCAGAGGTATAAAAACTATCTTAAAAGTATAACAAAGCTTTTGTATAACTACTAAAGGATCTACTCTTAAGGAAGGAGAATTACACTACTAAGGTGTTAGTAGTACAAACAAGAGCTGCTAAATACAAAGATATGTTTCCTAAGACAAAGATAGCCCTAAAGGAATTCTAGAGAGCTAATAGATACGCTTCTAAGGAATTTCAGCCTATATAAGAAGAGACTAGTATAGAACTAGATATAGAAAATATGTTAGATAATTCTAGTCCTAAGGCAGGCTAGGATAACCTAGAATAAGATATATTAGCTTAGTTAGGTATAAGGTACCTTACTATATTTAAAGAAAAGGTAGTAGCGCTATAAGAGTACTATAACATCCCGCTTATAGAATATTTTAGCGTAAGAAGAACACTTAAAAAGCTCTAGCGCTAATATAGATAAAAGAATATAAGAGAGGGTATTAGCTAGTACTACTAGAAGTGTGTGCCTTATAAGAGATTAACCCTAGCACAACACAGTCTATACAGATTACTTACACCTTTACTACTACTAGATAACCTATAAGAAGAAGTAATAATAGATTTTTTTATAGAGTTACCTCTAAGCAAGCTTACTAGAGTAGTGTACAATACAATACTTATAATTATATACTAATTAACAAAGATAGCACACTATATTCTAGTAAGAGGAGACTAAGATAGAGTTAACATTGCATAGGCCTAGATAAGAGAAGTAATTTAACTCTATAGAGTTCTAAAACGTATTATCTTAGATTAAGGTCCTCTAATAAATGCAGGTTACTAGAGAACCTTCTAACACTATCTTAACTCTAGAAGGGTATTATTGTCTGCTTATTGTCTATAGACTAATAGATAGACAGAAAGACAGATTTAAACCCTAGAGTAGTACCTAAGGTGCTACTGCTTTCTAGAGTAGGATAATTAGGAAATATATATCTTAGTTATAGAGTTTATGTATAATAATAGCCTCTATGCTACTATAAGGACTACTCTATTCTATGCAAACTACAGAATAGCTTCTAGAGGGGAAGATTAGCTTAGTATACCTCTTAGGTAGGGAGAGTTGCCTCTAGAGCTGTAAGTTGCAACTAAGGTACTTATGTTATAAAAAAATGTGTAAGAAGAAAATACTTACTATAAATATATACTAGAAGGAATATTAAAATAAGAGCAGGCTAGTAATACTATTTAGTGTAGAAAACTAAGTTATAGTCTTAAATTGCTAAATAAAGTCCATAAGGCTAAAGCAGAAACTAGATTAGAAGTATATTAGACTAAGGCGTATAGTAGCCTAGATTAGGCTAATATTGTTTAAAGTAGACCTGTCTAGCCTAAAGAGTATCTATCTAGTGTTCTTTATATTCCTCTTAGAACCTTTTAATTCTAAAGAGATAATTTTATACTTAGACTACTAGATTATAGACACACTTTGCACCTTTAGTAATAATATATAGAATATAGAAAGAATTATTAAAAGAAGCTGATATAATAAAGGATAATAGCTATACTACGTAAAGTAGGCTAGATATAGCAATGAAAAGAATACATAGAAGCCTAGAGTAAATATTTCCTCTAACGCTCTTAAAGAGTTCTAGAATAGGGAGAAGATTCTCTTAAAAAGATAATAAATCTTGAAGACTGTTAAAAGGCAGCTAACTTAGCCCCCTAAAAAGAAGGAGGATAGTTAGGCCTAGAAGCTAAAAAATCAGAAATCTCTAAGTTAGACAGGAAGAAATCTAAAGTAACCTTTACTATTTTTCCTATAGGGTTTTAGGTATTTAATAGCACTTAGATCTAACAAAGAACAAAGTGCGCTACAATAGCCTATAATAGTCTAATATAGTTAAGAATATAGAAGAAGAGGTTATTATATATTATTAAGAGCTGTAGAGGTAGCAGGTATCTTAAAGCACTCTAGGTGCAGCTGTTAAGGTCACACTTTAGACAAAGTCCGTAAGTAATTATCCAATTAGGTCTTAGGGATTAATACAAGAGTAGGAGACTAGAAGAAGTAGTAAGTAGTATGCGTCTAGGATCTTAGCTACTTAGGTTGCTAGGAAGAGTATAGAGTAGACTATCTATTTTGCAAGCAAGATTAAGATATCCTAATAACAAAGTTAATTAACAAGGTTAAACACAAACTATAAGGGTTGTGTTCCTATAAACTATATACTTTAATAATAGTAGTAGTAATACAGACTAATTAGTGTTGTGCATTCTTTAATTGCACTAAGCATTAATTATACTAATTACAAATTATACTAATTGCGCTAAGCCCTAATTAAGTTACATGTCCTCTTAGTCTCTTACTAAGTGCTAATACTATAATTGTTGCTTACTTGTGTTTATTCTATTGTTATAATTACTGTGCTACAGCTACTATAATTAGGCAAATCCTTCCTGTGTTCTGTAGATTGTAAAAGCAGCATTATAGCCTAGTACGCTAGAAAATATCTAAGAATACTACAGAATTATCTACTATATCTACTAGTAAATTACAAGAGAGCAGTATAAGCAAGAAGCTTATTACGCTCCTTCTCCTTAGCCTTAATGCGCTTAGTTAGCTAACTCTTAGCATTACTAATAGCAGCATCCCTCTTAGCTTCTAAGCCTAAGGTCTTAATAACTAGGTTAGTAGTATAACTAGACAACTCTCTTAATTTAGTGTTAATAATAGTGCTGTTAGCCTATTATATATTAGAATACGCTATAATAGCTAAGAATAGCTAAAAAGAGGGTAGACTTACCTTCTTAGTAGGGGTTAAGAGCTTAGCAGTAATTTAGGTCTCTAACTTGCGCTTCTAACTCTTAACCTTAGACTAGAGAGTTACCTTATTATACTTGCAACTATAAGGCTAAATATTAGTAATTAGATTAGCAGCTTAATAAATTACACTAGAATAAAGGTAAAACTATTTAGTGTAAGGACTAAAGTTACTAACGTGCTCTATAGGTAAGTTGTTTATACAAGTAAGTTGTTTATAATGCTAAGACTACACTAAACTTCTACTCTATTATAGCCTATATTAGCCTACATTAGCCTTGTATACAGTAGTACAGTACATAATATTATTTAGTAACACCTTCTATAGGCTTCTTACATATGCGCAAGTTATGCTCTACCTTCTAGCACCTTTTATAGTGTTTTTAGGCTGCCTTACCTCCTTTAACACGCACTTGCTTCCTTACTTTCTTACTATTACTATACACCCTAAACTTATTTAGAGTAGCTAACTAAAGGCCTTCCTCTACTATTATAGTCCCCTTCTGCTATAACTACTTTCTTTTACGCAATTTATGTCGCGTAGCAGCCTTATTTGCTGCTTAAAGCTTAGTATTCTTCTTTTAAGCTAACACTAGCTTGTGCGCTACTATAGCTGCGCCTTTAGCAAGCTTTTTAAGAGCCTTAACTATTAAA
>SATY01000519.1:0-24592 GCA_004335155.1 Ascochyta viciae
TTTACTGGTATCGTATTATAAGAGTAAAACAAAATTATAATAGTAGTATTCGAATTTTCGTACATTCACAGACTAGTAGTAGAAGTAGAGTAGAGGCTGCATAGACTAGTAGTAGAGGCAGAGTAGAAGCTGCACAGACTAGTAGTAAGGACATAGTAGAAGCTGTATAGACTAGTAGTAAAAGTAGAGTAGAGGCTGCATAGACTAGTAGTAGTAGTTAGGTATATTATATAATAGTATATATATACCTAAGAAGCTGTTTCGTTACTTTTAATTTATAGTACAGAGTTTAAAGATTTATTATTTATATTTATTATAAAAGTAATAAAAGATAATATATAAGTGTGTTTATTAAATAATCTAATTATATAAGAACCTACTATACCTACATTAAAGCATAAACTAACTTAGTACATCTAAATAATTTAATAGTCTTAGTAAGAAGCTTTTAGTAGTATTACCTAGCTAGAGTTATATTCTTACTTATTATAGTTACCTACTTAGTATAAATAGTATTTAAGTTTATATCTATTTATATTAGCTATATTTTCCTAATATAGAGCTTTTATATACCTTTAAAAATACTAATAAGAAAAGCGTCTGCAGCATCTTAAAGACCTTCTAGAGCTATAGCTATAAACTATAAACTACGTATAATATTTTAAACAATTTTACAAACTAGGCATAAGAATACTACCTTAGTAATAATTATGTTACTAGACTTCTAGTATTAACAGATTTCTTAAAGTATAACAGCTATAGTAGGATTAGTAACTAATATAATATAAGACTATAATAACTTACTACTAGACTTATTTTAGCGCTTAGCTTTAACTATTATAGGTGTTATAGTAGGCACCTTATAGGTAGCCTTAGTAGTAAGCTGTTTTCTAGGTGCTTTACTGCTAGTTCTAGGATTACCTCTACTTTAGGTTAGCCTTACTTTATTTATACAGCCTTTAGCTATAGCACTAACTATAATAAAAGGCTGTAATAATAAAGAGCTAGTGTAGAATAGTTGTTGTAGTATAGTTATCTACAGTAATGTAGTTATAGAAGAAGAGTGTAACAGGCTAGGCCTAGGTGCTAGCTCCTTAGCGTATACTACCTTAGCACTACTCTAGCTTATACTTCTAGTTTAGACTAGAGCTCTACTATAGAGCTAACGTATCTAAAATAGAGTTATAAAAACTTTACAACCTTTGTTCTAGAGGTTGCTCTCTATTAAATCTATCTTGTATTTTACTAGCAAATTCCCTTAGAGGTTAGCTCCTTATAATTAGATTTAATTACTAAATAAAGATTAATAAGCAAGATGTACAACAACGCTGCTAGGCATTTTAGAAAGTACAGCATTAAGCTGTGCACTAGTAACAGCAATTAATTAAACATTAGGACTAAACTCTAGAATCTTGCTACTACGTTAGTACCTAAAGAATAGCAAGAGAAGCTACTAGCTTACGTACTAGAATGCCTAACTACCTACCTATTATAAGTAACCCTACCTAAGGCTGCAGTAGCTATTACTAACAACAAGGCCTACTCTACAATAGACTTTAACTAGGACCTATAATAGGAAGATATAAGTAAAACTATACAAAGGCTAGTTAGAGCCTAGGTTTAAGCCTATGTTGTATCTATAGCATTACTAAACTATAGTATAATACTCTCTACCTCTATATAAATAATTAACAATAGACTAAGCAAGACTATAAAGTTACCTAATATAGGCAAGTTTAGGGGCAACTAATAAGCATACTAGACGTTTAAGTCTTAGATCAAGGATAAGCTAAGGTCTATAGAGGACTAGAAGGCTGTCCTAAAAGTTACCTATATATTTAATAAGCTAGAAGGACAGGCTGCGCAGGTTAGGTTATTCTAAAAGGACTATAACCTAATCGGTACAACTGCCTAGTTCTAGAACTTCCTAGATAAGCAGTATAAAGACTTACTATTTAAGGAGCATGTTGAGTTTCACACTTTAGACAAAGTCCGTAAGTGATTGTTTAATTAGGTCTCGAGGATAAGTACAAGAGCAGGGAACTAGAAGGGGTAAGTAGTATGCGTCTAGGACCTTAGCTACTTAGGTTGCAAGGAAGAGTATAGAGTAGACTATCTGTTTCGCAAGTAGAGTTAAGATATTCTAATAACAAAGTTGATTAACAAGGTTAAACACGAACTATAAGGGTTGTGTTCTAGTAATCTATATACTAAGGAGATATAGTGCTCGTTAACAAGCAACTAGAGTTAGTCTAATAAAATACATAAGGGTGCTTATAGATAAGCACATTATACTATGCTTGTTAACAAGCGGTTACGTGTGTTATGCTTGTTAACAAGCAGTTATATAACAACCCTAGGTGTTCTGTCTTTCTCTACTTGTTGTTCCTTTAGGGAGGAGTTAGGGGTTTAGTTAGATAATACTTATTATTATGCCGCTCCCTCTGCACAGGATTATAACACTATCCGCCCTTTCTCTTTAGTTTATCCTCAAACTACGTGATTATATTTTAGAGATTTATATAATCTGCAATTCCTGCATCTAGTAACCTGTAAGTTAAGATGTCCTTATACGCTTGCAACATCTGTCTTGCATTAGAAATCTGTTAAGCTAATACACCTGCTAAAGTCCCCTGCAACTATTGTTTCTTTAGCAATTACAAGTGCTACATTATGCTAGATAGTCTAAAAGGTCTAAAGTGTGCTAAATGCATAAAGGCTAGCAAGCTATGTGTAAACATGTTTTAGTTGTTATTAGATAAGACTTGTAAGGAGTATAAGAAGAAGGTAGAAGAGGACAAGTTGCTCCTTGCAACTGTTATTGCGCAATTGTTGCGTAATAAGAAAATCCTAAAATAGGCAAATAAACGCGCGCGGCAAAAGGCGCTGTGTTTAGCAAATAGGATAGTTAAGGCAGGTGAGTTGGACCTAGCTAAAGAAGTTGATCTTAACTGTCCTGCAGCGTCTATTAGCATATATGCTTTGCTAGCTACCTAGAGTGCTCTTAGTTTAATTAAAGAGTCTGTAGCAAACCATAGTACTTGTGTACTAGTTAGCAGCAACTCTTAAGATGCGTAGGTAGTTCCTATGTGTTTTCTAAGTCTAGGTATCCTAACTATTTAACTAGGTACCTTTGTTAGTTGCTGTTTCCTTCATATGTTACTATTTTTTCAACTTCCTATTCATCTTCGCTGTTGGCTTGATAATGGAAGTTCTTCTAGATAGGCGTTCTAGGGTTAGCTAGTTCTAACAGGGATATATAGAACACTAGATAGATCTTTACATCCTTAGGCAGAGCAAGTCTATAGTTAACTAGGCTTATCTGCTTAGAAATAAAAAATAATCCAACTTTAACGTAATCTAGTTTTTTCGTAGGTCTTCGCGTTTGAAGGTTTTTTGTAAGGAGATAGACTTTATCTCCCTCTTTTAGCTAAGGTGCCGTTTTTTATTTCTAGTTAACATAAGAGATTGCTTGTTCTTAAGCTTTGCTAATGTTTTCTAGTGTTTCTTTGTGTACTTCCTTTAGTTTCTAAACTAAGGAGATTGCTAATTCTGTTTGTACTAGCGTGTCTAGTGCTCTAGTAAAGAGATTTAGGTGTCTTCTATAATTTAAGAAGAACAGTGTCGCGCCTATTGCTTCTAATAGCTTATTGTTGTACGCAATCTGTGCTATAGGTAACAGCAAAACCTAGTTGTCTTGCTGCTAGTTGCTGTATATTTGTAGAAATGTTTCTATAGTCTAGTTTGTACGTTTAGTCTGTCTATCTGTCTGTAGATAATAGGCTGTAGATAGCTTCTTCTTAGTACTAATAGCTGCTAAAAGCGTAGTCTAATAGTTTAACGTAAAGAGCTTGTCTCTATCGCTAATAATTAATTTGGGAATGCTGTGATGCCTAACAACTTAGTCTAGGAATACTTAAGCGAGCTGCTCTGCAGTGTAACTGTGTTAGAAGGGTATTATTTCTACAGCTTTTGTAAATCTGTTAACTACAACAAAAATTAAGTTGTAGCTGTATCCTGTAACAGGGTCCTTAGAGATAGGTAACTGTGTAACAAAATCCATTGTAATGTTTATCTAAGGGGCTGTTAGTAGCTCTATTGCTTATGCCTCTCTGTATTTAGTGTGTGTGCTGTGCTTGTTCTTCTAGCAATCTACACAATCCTTAATGTATTTAGTAACCTTGTCTTTTATGTTTAGAAACTTGTAGTATCTCTTAATAAGTTCTATTGTCCTTGTAATACCAGGGTGTCCGTAAAGCAGGTTATTATAGTAACTAGCTATAATTTCTTTCTATAATTCTTCTAGTACTTCTAACAGGATGCGTTGTTCTGCTTAAACCTACATTATGTTGTTAAGCTGCTGTAATAGTCCTAACAATCTATCTTTGTTAACTCTAAGTATAGCGTGTTTGTTGATTGTTTTAGTTCCTGCAAGGTTGTGTTGTTGACTAAGTGCATTAGCTCTGCTATTGTCTTTTCCTAGCGTGTACAGGATCTTGAACTTGTACTATCCTAGTAGTTCAGCCTATTAAACCTGTTTCTAATTAAGTACCTTAGTTGTAGTAAACTGTACTAGATTCTTATAATCTGTATAGATAGTAAGATCTAAGCAACTTTCTGCGTAAACTCTCTAATGTTCTAGGGCTAATACAATTGCTAAGAGTTCCTTGTTATGCATATTGTAGCGTTCTTTAGGTCCTATAAACTTGCGTAAGTAATAGGCAATTAGGTGCTATAGTCTATCTTGTTCCTAAGTTACGCATGCTCCTAATGCTAAATCTAAAGCATTAGTTTTAAGTCAAAGCAGCTTTCTGCTCTTAAATATGATTATTGTAGGTAGTTCTACGCATGCTTGCTTAAGCAATTAAAATGCGTCTTCCTGCGCTTATTTCTACTTAAATAGTACGTCCTTCTGCGTAAGCTTAGTAAGCAGTAAGGCTCTAAGAGAGTAATCCTTAATAAAGCGTTAGTTAAAGTTGATAAACCTAAGAAACTCTTAAATGTTCTTGACAGTTTTAGGTGTTAGCTAATCCTTCACTACCTATATCTTTAATTCGCTTATCTTAACTCTATACCTTCCTACAACATAGCTAAGGAACTCTACTTTATCCTTGTGCTATTCGCACTTCTCTAGCTTTAGCCTAAGGTCTGCTTTTGCTAAGCATTCTAACACTTGTTGTACGTAGACCTTGTGTTCTTCTAGTGTCTTGCTGTACACTAGGATGTTGTTAAGGTATACTACTACAGTAATGTCTAGGTGTGCTTATAGCACGTTGTTAATAAGCGCCTAGCAGACTGCTAGTGCGTTAGTTAGCCTAAATAGCATAACTATATACTTAAAATATCTGTAATAGGTTCTAAATGCTATCTTCTATTCTTTGCCTTTCTTTATGCATATTAGGTTGTACGCTCCGCGTAGGTCAAGTGCAGTAAAGAACTTTGCTCCTAATAACTAGTCTTGTAGTTCTGTTATGTTAGGCAGTAGGTACTAATTTTTAATAGTAATATTGTTAAGCTTTTAGTAGTTAACGCAAAGTTGTAGTTTGCTATCTTTCTTTAGTACAAATAGAATAGGGAATCCTGCTAGGGATTTAGATTTCTTAATAAATCCTTTTGCAAGGTTCTCCTTGATGTAGTTCCTTAGTATCTTAAGTTCTTTCTTAGATAACTAGTATATAGGCCTAAAGGGTAGTTCTTTCCCTTCCTAGAGCTTAATCTCACAATCCTAAGGTTAGTGCTTAGGTAGCGCTTTTGCAGATAGCTCTTCTTTAAATATCTAGGCGTACTAACAGTACACATCTAGTATAGCAGAAGTTGCACTGTCTTTCTCCTTAATTGTTGTAGAGAGGCTTTCTAGGTCTACACAATTAACTGCTCTATCTTAGCACATCTAATAGTTTAAAGAGATGTTGTTAATCTCCTTCTTATCTACTAACTCTAGTATAGGTTGCGTAGGCTAGCGTGCAGTTGTGCTGTATCTACACCCTTTAAACAAAAGCTGTTAATCTTTCTAATTAATCTATAGGTTGTGCTTTTGTAACTATAGTAATCCTAATATAACATTATAAGTAGCCATACTTAAGACATCTAGTAATATCAACTTATAGTGTCCTTGTATCTAGAGGGGTTAGCACTTAACTTCGTGCGTTACAACTGCTTCTCTTAGCATTAGTTCTCTATTAGCTACTTAGAGCTGATACAAGTGTTCCTTGCGCAAAGGGCGTAGTCTAGCTAGCTATACTCTGCGTAAGGAAACGTAGTTCCCTTATGCTCCTAAGTCTAAGAGTGCTAATAGCTTCTTCCTATTTAACGTAATAGGGAGCTTAATAAGGTTATAGGTCCTAATAGAGTTAATAGCAAGACTCTAGATACCCTTGTTTGTTCCTCTAAAAAAGACTTGTTGTTTGTTCTAAACCCTTTAAATTCTTTTACACCTTAGTGCTTCCTGCATCTAGGGTTAAGACATAACTGCTAATAGTTGTTAAAGCAGTTACTGTTAACTAGTAGCTGCATTTGCGTTGCTGCAGTTAAGTTGTTGTCTCTAGGGAATATAATGTAGTCGCGTTTGTTGATTAAATAAATGTTATAAAAGTTATTAGTGCACTTGTACTATTATACACAACAGCAGTTACAGGGCAATAAAAAGTAATATGCTTTTAACTTATCTTTGTAGTGCGTTGCGCACCTATTATCTCTATATGCTGTCTATAAAAGATTTACGTGTTTAGAGTTCTAGGAATCTAGAATATACTATATGCGAGGGTTAACAGTAGCTAAAGGTAGCTAGCTTGTTATATAGTTCTGCGTGCGTTGTAATTCCTAATTGCACTAGCTTTCTTCCTCTAGTTTGTTGTTGATTTTGTTAATAAGGCGCTAGCAGTCTATAAGGTCTTCTTTAAGTCCTTTAATAATTGCGTTGAGGCTACGTCTTAGCCTCACGTGCTTAAGTAGTGGTGTTAGCTAGCGTACAAGGGATTAACACATGTTGCAATATGCTTTATTATTTTTATCGCGCTCTTAATCTTGTTAAGTGCA
This sequence comes from Ascochyta viciae, assembly GCA_004335155.1. Lineage (NCBI taxonomy): Eukaryota > Fungi > Ascomycota > Dothideomycetes > Pleosporales > Didymellaceae > Ascochyta > Ascochyta viciae. Next base: position 7,036 of record SATY01000519.1, read on the forward strand.
GTAGTATCTCTTGTAGGGTTGTTAGCGTGCTAATCTAGATCTAACTTAAGCTAGAGTCCTTCCTGTTGTATCTAGGAGGTTGTCTATCTTGTCTTAATACTCTTGCGATTCTTTGTAAGGTGTTGCTGCGTGCTTAGGAGGTTTGATATACCCTATATTGTTCTTAGGACCAGACTCTAGGTCTTCTATAAGTCGTCCTACTTCATTAGTGACTACTTCCTATTCATTACTAGCATCTGTGTCTTTGTGACAATAGGACAGTACATTAACCTGCTAGAGAACCTTGTTCTTTATGTAGCAGTCTCTAGCAAAGTGGCCTATCTTGCTACAGTTATAACAGGTTTTATTGTTCCTGTTGCCTAGGTTGTTGCTTCCCTTGCTCTTTTTGTTCCAGCGTCCTAGTGGGCTTGGTCCTTTATTAAGGTTTAAGAGATCTATAGCTTTAGGTCTGTAGTATCCGCTTTATGTATTGCTATAGATACGTCTGCTACTGTTAGATTAGTAGTTGTTATAGTTGCCTCAATTTCCTTAGTTTAGGTTGTTGCGCCACTAGTTATATAGGGGTAGGCAATTATTAACCTTAGTTACAACACGCGCTCTAGGGTTGTCCCTTAATTCTATCTAAAGCTTGTATAGCTTAATGTTGATGTTAATTGCTTTATTAACTAGTTTGTCTAAGGTGTTAGTACTAGCGCTAGTGCGCATCAGTTCCTCTTTAACTTTAGGCTTAAGGCCTTGTTTAAATATAGTTATTAACGCAGTGTCACCCTACTCTATATTAGTAGCAAGTTGTTAAAACTTAGCAGCGTAGTTGGTAGCAGACTAAGTTTATTTAATGCGTTAGATGTTGCGATGTGTAATAGCTAGTTCGTTCAAGACTCTAAAGATTAGCTTAACTAACTTCTTAAATTCGTCGAAGTTGTTAAACTAGAATAATACTTTGTTAGGACATTTATCTAACATAGCCTTCTAGAGGAAAGGCTTAATCTATTTAAAAGTGTTGCTACGCATGTAACTTGCGGCTAGCATAACACGCTTGTTGTTAGGGATCTTGCTTCCTTAAAATTCAAAGAACAAGTCAAACTAGAGGAGCTAGTTGTTAAGCTTATTTTGGTCGCTATTATAGGTGTTAGGCTTAGCGATGTTTATAGTGCTGAATGTTGTAGGGGCATCTATGTCAACGTCGTCTAAGCAAGAGCTGCTAGGGGTAGCATAGGTTCCTAAAGTACTCATCTTAGAGGTGTTTAAAATATTAAGTTTTACACTTTAGACAAAGTCTGTAAGTGATTGTTTAATTAGGTCTTAAGGATAAGTACGAGAGTAGGGAACTGGAAGGGGTAAGTAGTATGCGTCTAGGACCTTAGCTACTTAGGTTGCAAGGAAGAGTATAGAGTAGACTATCTGTTTTGTAAGCAGGGTTAAGATATTCCAATAACAAAGTTGATTGACAAGGTTAAACATGAACTATAAGGGTTGTGTTCTAGTGATCTATATACTAAGGAGATATAGTGCTCGTTGACAAGCAACTAGAGTTAGTCTAATAAAATACATAAAGGTGCTTGTAGACAAGCACATTGTACTATGCTTGTTAACAAGCGGTTACGTGTGTTATGCTTGTTAACAAGCAGTTACGTAACAACCCTAGGTGTTCTGTCTTTCTCCACTTGTCGTTCCTTTAGGGAGGAGTTAGAGGTTTAGTTAGACGATACTTATTATTGTGCCGCTCCCTCTGCACAGGATTGTAACAGAGCGCTCTTAGTAAAAACTCTAAACTATCACTATAAAGAAGAGCAACTAGAGTGTTAAGTCTTTTAATATAGAGTTTATCTAGCTAGCCTATAACACTGCTAAAGAGGACAATATAAAGAACTTTAAGACTAGGTACATATTTATACTCTAACTAGACCTCTAGAATAAGATAGTGTTAGTAGACATTCTAAACAACTAGGACCTCTAAAGCCTTATAGCTAGGGTCTTAGTAGTAGAGGTTAACCTCTGTAGATTTAAGGCACTAATAAATAGCACTTTTAGACAACATACACATAGGACAAACCTAGATAGTATAGACTAGGAACCGACTAGGGTCTACTCTAGGAAGATTAAGTCTAATAACTAACTATAAGCAGAGTAGTAGACTTAGGAAGTTATAAACTAGTAGACAGCTACTAACACCTGTTTAAGATGTAGAAAGAAGGGTTACTATATAAGCAGATACAATCTAGCTCTAACTAAGAGACTAGAGAAAGTCTAGGTTTAAAGTACAATTACTAAGGTTTCTAAAATTAATAATTCTACTAACAAAGATTTAGAAAACTAGAAATTCCTGTTTAAAGGTGTAAATAGGGGTTAGGAAGAGAAGTTATAAAGAGGAGAGAACTATTCTAGAAGTTCTACTAGCAGTAGCTAGATAGTAAGCCTATATTACTACATGTAATAGTATAAGACAACACTATAGTACATATATTAATTAATACTAGGTGTTTAACATATAGCATAGTCTCCTCTAAGTTTATATTATAAAATAACTTCTAACACACTCTTATATATATACGTAGAGTATTAGGCATAGCTAGGAAAGTAACCTAGGTAACTAATATTATAAGAATAAAGATTAATATAGATAGCTACAAAGAGACCCTCTAGGCATATATACTAGATAGGAAAAGAGAGTAGAACCTTATCTCAGAGAGACTGTAGATAGATAAGAACAAAGTTACTATAGCACTAGCTAAGAAATTATTATTTATCTACTCTTTACAGACGCAAGTTAGAAGTAGAGAAGGCGCTTGTCCTAACTAACTGCCTAAGCCTATTAGCCTAGAGCTGCATTAAGCGCTAAGAAAGAGGTCTAAGACAGACTAGAACATAGAACTGTTTGCTGCATTAATAGCAGATATCTAAAAGGCCCTAAAGAAGAAGGAGCTAATAGATCTTTAAAACCTTCTTCTAGAGTTCCTAAAAGATAAGTTTAGAACATTTAGAAAGGAGGAAGCAGACAAGCTAGCACCTTACTGCAGACCTAATATAGATTATACTATTAAGCGAATTAAACAAAATAGAAAACCTATAATAGTACTATAAGAGCTACTATATAATATGTCCTATAAGAAGCTTCTAGTGCTTTAAAAGCAACTTACTAGCTACTTAGACAAGGGCTTTATCTAAGTTAGTAAGTCTAGTGCTTCTGCTCTAGTGCTGTTTGTTAAGAAACCTAGTAGAGGCCTCTAGTTCTGTGTTAATTATTAAGCACTAAATGCAATTACTAAGAAGGACTAGTACCTACTGCCTCTAATCTATAAGACTCTTTTACAGATCTTAGAAGCAACATAGTTTACTAAGGTAGACGTTATCTAAGCCTTTTACAAGATTAGGATTGCTAAGAAAGATAAATAGAAAACAGCTTTCTAGACAAGATTTAGACTCTCTAAGTAGCTAGTAACACTATTTAGGTTAGCTAACACTGTAAGTATATTCTAGCAGTACATTAACTAGGTCTTAAAGAAGCACTTAGACAAATAGTGCTCTGCTTACGTAGATAATTTGTTAATCTACTCTAGCAGCACCTAGGAGGAGCATAAGGCTAAGGTTAAGAAAATTGTCTAGAAGCTAGGAGCTGTAAGGTTGCACCTTAATATAAGAAAGAGCAAGTTCTTTGTTAAAAGCACTAAGTATTTAGGATTTATTATTAAGGCTAGTAAGAGCATCTAGATAGACTCTGCAAAGGTTGCTACTATAAAGTTATAAGAACTTCTAAAGATAGTAAAAGGAATCTAGAGCTTCTTAGGGTTTGCAAACTTCTATTAAAAGTTTATTAACTAGTTTTCTAGTATAGCAGAACCTCTTACACGCTTAATAGGAAAGAACGTAATCTTTAAGTAGAAAGAACCTTAGCAGCGTGCCTTTAATACTATAAAAGCTATATTTCCTAGAGAACTAGCACTTACAAATTTTAACCTAGATCTAGAAACAGTACTAGAGTATAACGCGTTAGAATAGGCAATAAGAGGAGTACTATCTTGATATAGAAAGAATAAGGTACTCTGTACAGTAGTATACTTCTTAGCTAAGAACTCTAAGACAGAAGTAAACTATACTATTAATAACAAGAAAATGCTAGCAGTAATTAAATGCCTCTAAGAATAGAGCACAGAGCTAAAACAAGTAAAGAGACTTACAGTTATTGCTAATTATAAAAACTTAGAGTACTTCTATAAGGCTTAACTTCTTACTAAAAGACATGTTTAGTAGTTAAGCCTCTTTAGCTAGTTTAACCTTACCTTTGCCTACAGGCCTAGCAAAGTTAATAACTAAGCAGACACACTCTTAAGAAAAGAGGAAGACATCTCCCTATCTATAAGAGATAAGAAGACTAAAACTAAATAGTTTTAACTGTTAAAACTATTTGCGCAGGTAGTAAAGACTAGCCTAGAAGACAACTCTGCTAATAATATACAGGTTTTCTCTTTAGAACTATATAGAGTAGACTAACTTCTCTTTGTAACCTCTCTAAATAAAGAGCTATAAGAGGACTGCTATAAGAAACTAGAACAAACACATAAAGAGACACTTTTAACTAAGAACTTAGAACTATATAACAGCATAGAAGAATTTAAAACACTTTAAGAAAACGCTGCTAAGAATAATAAGACTAACTAGCTTGCTAAGTCTTCTATCTTGTTAGAAGCCTAGAAGTTTCCTATGCAGCTTAACCTTAAAGTTTCTATCTTTAAGTGCTTTGTTAATAATAGAGACTAGCTGTGCTACTATAGAAGAGTATAGGTTCTAAACTCTAATGCTTTTAAGACTAAGATTATTAACAACGCCTATTATTCTCTAGTTGTAGGCTATCTAGGATAGAGAAACATGTATACAATCCTCTTCTAAGCCTAGTTCTAGCTAGAGATGTTAACTGCTTTATAATAGTATGTAGAGAACTGTAACATCTATAGAAGGATAAAGCTATAAAAGAAACTAAAACAGAGACTTCTTAAACTCCTCCCTTTGCCTAATAGAATTTAGAAGAAAATCTTTATAGACTTTATAACAGACCTACCTAAGAGTAAGAGTAACTGTAACCTTATAGTTATTACAGACAGACTCTTTAAGAACATTATTCTAGCCTCTCTACTAAACCTGTTAGTAAAGATAGTTATGTGTGTATTTATATCTAATGTAGTAGCCTATTACAAGTTGCCTAACGCAATTGTCTTTAATTAAGAGATATAATTTCTTAGCAACTTCTAGCAGACAATGTATTAACTACTAAAATTTATATAGAGACTCTCTACAGCCGTTTACTTCTAAATAAACAAGAGCACTAAACGTATAAACTCTGTAGTAGAAGCCTACTTAAGAGCCTATATTAACTAGGCTTAGAATAATTAGTCTGCTTAGGTGCCTATAGCCTAGATTGTAATTAAAGAATAGGTAGCTACATCTACAAGGTTTAGCTCTTTCTTTCTCTAGCATAGTTACAATGTAGATCTAGTCTAGACAGATTTAGACTTGATAGCAGAGTTGTTGTACTAATATATAAGAGAACCTACTAGAGCTACAGTAAGCATAGTACAGAAGTTTACTAAGATAATTAACTTTGTTAAAGCCTAGATAGTAGAGGCCTAGTAGATATAAGAGCAGTAAGCTAATACATACTAAAGAGAAGCCCTCTAGCTAAAGGTTAAGAATAAAGTCTAGCTAAAGCTAGGAAACTAATTCTTAAACAGCTACGTAAGCAGGAAACTAGACTAGAAGAACTAAAAGTTTATAGTTGTAGAAGTTATCTCCCTATACAATGTTAAACTAGATGTTAATAGTAAAGTCTATCTTGTTTTCTATATTAACTAGCTTAAGTTGTGCCTACAGGACCCTCTTTATAGACAATTAAATAACAACCTCTAGCCTAGCCCCCTAGTTATTACTAACAACAACAGTACATCCTTTAAAGAGTAGAAAGTTAACTCTATCTATAGGGAAAGACAATCTAGGAAAAGAAGTAAAAGACGCAAATACCTAGTATAATAGAAAGGCTATGTTAGCAAAATATAGAAAAAAGAGGATATTCACAAGAACCTAGAAGCCTTAAATAGATCGCTGTCTATAACAAGGGATAGAAGAGATAGGAATAGGAACTTGCTCTTAGAATTCTAATTAGAATCCCTAGAAGGGCATAACTAACTCCCTTACTCTTAATAAAGGAAGAGAGAGAGGAGCAAGAGGTAGAAACAGGCATAAGCAGGAGAAGAAGCACTAGTTTATTAAGAAGATTATTTATTACATTAGTCTATCCTAAAGGATAGGCTGCTTTAGATAGGGACTATATTATTACAAAGAAAAAGAGCTAGGAGCCTAGGTATTATCTAGCTAAGAAAATCCTAAACGCTGTAGATAAGAGAAGACCTAAGCACTACTTTTAGCAGAACCTCTGCTACTACTATTGTCCTTATTACCTGCAGTAGTGTTAGTAATGTTCTTAATAAGTATTTAGACAAAGTTCTTGTGTCTAGTAGTAGAGAGAATCTTAAAACGTATATAGAGGTTAGCTTTAAAGTAAGTAAAGTGTGTAAGCAGTGTTAAGTTAATAGTAAGCTATGCTAAGTAAGGAATTAGTAAATACTCTAGAAAATAGGTAAAGAAAGAGGGAAATAACTTACTAAAGTCTTAATCTAGACTACTGCCTTCTTAGTAGTAATAGTAGTGCGCTCTGCAAAAACTACAGCAGTAAAGAAGTAATTTTTAACCTTATTGACCTTAGCTTTATACTTAGACTACTTAGTCTTGTAACTAGCAGCAGCTAAGTAGGTATTAGGCTAGAACGTAAGGTTAGTATAACATAAAAAGTTCTTACGCTTTTTAAAGTCTACTTAGATAGGCTTAATAATATGTAAGAGCTTTGTAGAGTTACGTTTAGTAAACTATAAGAACACGCAGTACATATTTAGAGTCTTCTAAGTCTTACACAGGGCCTAGCAGATAGTTAGCTAAAAAAAAAACACTAAGAAATAAAGAAGTAGAAACTTACCTTATAGTAGTAAGAATAGCTAAGAATATAGAGAGTGTAGCTAGTTAAGCAGCTACTAGTAGTAAAGGTGTAGACCTATCTAGACAGTATATAGTTAACGCAGATCTTAGGATCTATAAAGCTGCTAGCGCATTAAATACGCAGGGACTACTTACCTAGAGCTCTAGCCTAATTATTAGCTAGAATATTGTTAAAGGCTTTCTTAATCTCTTTATTCTTTAACTTAACGTCTTTTGTTATAAGCTTTACCTTCTTAGCTAAGTAAGTAGTAAGAGGAGAAGGATCTGTAAGAGCAGCGCTGCAAGCCTAAGCAAGGTAAAAGAGTTAGTAAGTAGACAAATTATAGGTAGAGATAGAGCAACTTACTTACTTGCCTTACACCTTCTTATTAGGCAAACGTAACACAGTTAGCAATCTAGAAGGCGCTATTATTAAAATTAAGTAGGGCAGGGCAGCTAGATAATTAAATAGTAGTGGGATTATAAGAGGAAGGCGCGTAGACTTAAAACGTAGTACAACAAAGAATGCAGAAAGTAAAGAGTAGGCAATAGAGTTGTTTTAACTAAGGCGCGCGTTAATAAATAAAGAATAAGTAGAGAGGTACTATAACAGGCTAGGCCTAGGTGCTAGCTCCTTAGTGTACACTGCCTTAGCACTACTCTAGCTTACGCTTCTAGTATAGACTAGAGCTCTGCTACAAAGCTAACGCGTCTAAAATAGAGTTATAAAAACTCTGCTACCTCTATCCTAGAGGTTGCTCTCTATTAAATCTATCTTGTATTTTACTAGCAAATTCCCTTATAGGTTAGCTCCTTATAAGGAGTATAGTTATAGGCAGAAAAAGGTAAAAGTAGGATTTATTAATAGTTAAATTAGTTAATATACATACAGAGGTCTATACGCTACTAAAGATTATTATATAATAAGTACTTAAATTTAGTATATTTATTAGTAGTGTACTAGAACTCTTAGCCTGTAATAGAAATCTATAGTAACTTATTAGCTTATAGAGCTAAACGTTAGAAGTTGTCTTATCCTATTCTTAACCTAATATAATAAATATTTGCTAATCTATAGCAGTTTATAGCACTAAGCAAACTTTAATAGTTATATTTAGGTTTATACCTAGTAGAACTGCTGCCTAGCGTAAGAATGCTAAAATCTAGCATATATAGAGGGGACTTGCAACACCTTTATATAAAGAAGAATATAATAATAATCTATAAAAACTTATAAGTAGTATAGAGATGCTATACACATTTTTCTAACACTAAGTGTATTAAGATTAGAGCTATATACGCAATGTTATAACTATTATAAAAAAATCTAGTTATATTTGCACTAGCAGAATAGAGAGAGCTTAATTAAATGCTATCTAGCAAAATAAACTTACTTAGAGCTTACTAGCACTATAATAAAACTACTAACATTACTACACCTCTATACTACTATACTACTCTACTCTTTCTATATAAGTAGTATGTTATTATAGGCCTCTATTACAGTTAGCACTATAGATCTTAAGCCTAAGAATATTAAGAAGAAGAAGAAAAAAGAGATAACAACTTTAGTAATTACTATAGACACTTGTATACTACCTAGCTTTACTGCTAAAGAGTAGGATAAGCATATTTAAGTAGTTATTACAGCCTATTATAACAGTTAGCGCTAATAATACTAGAGTTTCTACTCTTAGGAAAGTAAGATTAATTATGTCCTAAACTCCTATGGCTAAACTAAATCTGCTAGCTAAAAGATTAGCACTACAGTCCTGTTTAAAGGTAAACTTAGTAACAGTACCTACGCAATTTAGTAGAGAGACAGAGCTATAAGCCTTGCTAGAAAGAAGTTAGCTGTTAAGAAGGCAAAGGATGCTAACTAGTTAGCAAAATTCTAAGCTAGGACAAAGTTATAACAACTACTAGCTTATTAGTTAGCAGCTTTTAAAACATAAGCTGTAATAGTAGCTAAGGCTAAGAAAGATGTTACTTAGCTATACTTTAAGTTATCTACTAGTAGTAAGTTATTACAGCTTCTTCTTATAATTATACAATAACTCTAAACAGCTTAGTAGCTTTAAAATACGCTAGAGGCTGTCTATAGAAAGTAGAATAGTTTAGAGCATAAAATTAATCTTTATACATAGTAGACAGCTCTTAGTAATTATGTAGAAGTTGCTATAGATAAGCTAGTTACTAGTAACACCCTCTAATTCTAAGGCTAAGGTAAAAAGCAGCTCCTTTATAAAGGCAGTGTGCTTAAGAAGCTACTTTAGTAAGAGCATAAGCAGGGTCTTTAGGAGCTTATAAGTAACACTTTTAAGAGTAAAGAAGAGAAAGAAGAGTAGATTGCCTTCTAAGATTAGATATTGCCTAAGAGTATAGTAATTATAACTTATAACAACTAAAAGTAAGTTATTATATTTTATTATCATATCTACTTACTAATTATATTAGGAAAACTAATCCTATAGATCTCTTATATAAAATAAATAGTAATATTTAGCTTATAACCTACTGCCTACATATTATAGCTACTAATAAAGATAAGTATAGAAAGAAGATTAAAGAATCTATTACTAAGCTTAAAAAGTACTTATAGTCTATACTAAATAAGTATAAGACTAATAAGTAGTTCTACTAGGTAATAGATAAGGCAGATAAGGCTACGCTAGTAAATAGGTAGAGCGTACTACAAGGTATAGTAGGAGTAGAGTAGAGGCTGCACAGACTAGTAGCAGAGGCAGAGTAGAAGCTGCACAGGCTAGTAGTAAGGGCAAGGTAGAGGCTGCACAGGCTAGTAGTAGGGGCAAGGTAGAAGCTGCATAGGCTAGTAGTAAAGGTAGAGTAGAGGCTGTATAAACTAGTAGTAAGAGTAGAGTAAGAGCTGCATAAACTAGTAGTAGGGGTAGAGTAGAGTAGGGCAGAGTAGAGGTTAGTAGTGCACTTATATTAGCCCTAGCGTTAAACATTAATGTAAGTAGTAAAGGTTCTAGAAGAATAGTGTTAGGTAAGAGATAGTTATTATAGTTACAGTAAGAGATAGTTATTACAGCTATTTATTACAGTTATATAGAGAGTAAGAGATAGTTATAACAGCTATTTTTTATAGTTGCAAGGAGAGGTAGTTATAACAGCTATTTATTACAACTATAAATCTAGGATTTACTAGTACTACATTAGCTTAGCTCTTTTCTAAGGTCTTGCTTCTTGCTAAGATAGTGTTACTAGAGGCTCCTTCTTAGCACTACTGCTGTTATTTTCTACCTTTATAACTTCTTTATCTTTACTAGTACAGTTGTTTATATCTTTACTTAAATAAACCTCTGTATCTACACTAGGGCAATCCTCTGTATCTGCACTAGGGCAATCCTCTGTATCTGCACTAGGACAAGTAGGTAGCTTAAAAAGATCCTCTACCTTATCTATTTTAGGGCCTGCTTTCTCCTTCTCTCCTTCTTGCTGCTGCTCTAGAGAGAAATAATCCTTAAGAATTATAATCTAGTGTATGTTTATAGCTTTAAGCCTGTGCTGTTGATCTCTAATTACATCTCTTGCAGTGTTAAACACTTGCTTAACTTCTACTTTTATAAGTAGTACTGTAAGTACATCTTTTGCTACATAAGCAAGTTGTAGGTAATTTATAGCATTTGTCTTCTACTATTCTAGCAGATTAAAGTTGTCTACTAGTAAAATAGAAGGAGTGCTAAGATAGGCATTACCTTCCTACTAAGTTTAATGCGCATCCTTGTTAGATAATCCTAAACTTAAGAAGCTCCTGCTAGCTTACTAGTTAGTTATTACTAGCTTTTAAAACTAATTATCTTCTCTAAATTGCTAAGAACAAGTGTTTTATGCTACTATAGAGCTACTAGGACTATTACTATTATAACGCGCTATGTAGTTAAAAAATTAGTCTTAGTATATATGTTTGTTTTAGAGGGCCTAGGATTTGTCCTACGTAGACAGTTAGTAGAGAACTATAATAACTAACTATAATAACTTTACTTTATACGCAGTAAGCTTCTATGTTAGATCTAAGATAGTTGCATAGTCAAATAAGAAACCTTAACTCTTGCCTGTTCTTAAATAGTACTTAGACAGTTTTGTAGTACCTATTTCTACAGCTACTTTTACAACTCTAAGCTATTCTAAGTTATTAGATTAACTAAAGTTGTTACTAACCTTATAGATTATCTATTCTAGGTAATTAAACAGTTAGTTGTATATTATCTAGATGTATTAAATTTGCAGTCTTTAAGTCTTGCTTAGAGAATTAGTTGCTTTTTTAAATTGTTATAGCATTTTTATAACAGCCTATAGGTGCTGCTCCTTAGTTACTACAAGTTAAAGTTTCTTAAGATCTTTAAAATTAGCTTCTGCTCCCTTAACATAAGTAGAAGCATATTCTTTGCAACTAGTAGCCTTAAGTGCAATTTCTTGCTCTAGCTATTCATTAATATAAGGCTAGAGCTTAAGTGCACACTTACATATATTATATATAGAGTTCTACTTAGTCTTAACATCTTAGATAACTAAAAGTTGTTAATTTGCTAGTAAATTACTCTGTAGTGTAAGAAATCTCTTAGATCATTGTAGTAAAATGTCTATTACAATGCAGATAGCTTAGATCTAGGTAGCACTTAGAATGTAATAAATATATATAATAAAGAATAAATACCTTGTAGAGAGAGTTTAGAACAGACATGTTCTTAGTAATCTCTTAAATATAACGTCTTTGTAGTCTTTCTATGTTCTCTATCTCTTCTAGTACATTAAGCTTAAGATGTAGTATAATGTCTTATATAACAAGGTTAATAATATATACAAGACAAGGGATAGTGTTCTTTTCTTTATTTTAAGTAATGTTGCGCTCTTGCAGTAAGACCTGTAAGGCCTATAATAAAGTGCTATTATTACTTACATTGTTATAAGTAACACCTAACAGACGTCTTAATGTTTTAGTTCTCTATAGAAATTAAAGAACTTGCTATGCTATAGAGGAGCCTCTATGTTTTTCACGCATTAGAATAAAGTCTAAAAGAACTTCTTATAGTTCCTAGCTCTTATTAATATAGTAGCCCTTAATAGCTAGAAAACTTAGGTAATTACTTGCTGTCTAGACGTCTAATGCAATAGACAGTTTAGTACTTAATTTAAGATCCTAAAGAAGTCTGTATTTAGCAGCCTTAAACTAAGCTTAGAACATCTAGCTAGATTTATAACAGCTAACTATCACAGCCTCTAGCCTAAGGAAGTAGATAAAATGTTAGAAAGTTAGATGCTTAAGTGCTTAAAAAGCGATGTTGTTATTAATAACTAAGCAAACAAGCTGTTCTTTAAAGGCTAGATAAGAGTATCTTAGCATAAAGAAAGACTAATTCTAGTTTCCTTAGCGTGTAGTGTGTAGACGTAATTAGAAGTCTAGTAAAGCATAAGTAGGACTTTTAGTTTCTTTACAGGCTTAAGTTTTAAGGTGCTAAAGTAGGTGCTTTGTCCTAATAGCTTTTAGAGCTAGGTGCTAGAGTGCTTAGCTACAGTTATAATAGTAAACGTGTAGGTAACTATCTTCTATTTTAGTAGCTTCTCTATAGTGCTTCTAGACTTTGCTAAAGCAAGATAGAACATTCTAATTTAGTTTTCTGCTAGTAGGATTGCTTTCTTATATTATGCTTCCCTACTACTTATCCTAGGCTTTAAGTTGCTCTTAGTAATCTAGGTCTATAGAACGTAGCCGCTTAGAAAGAGATACTAGACTTAGAAAAGCACCTTTAACAATTTGCTAAGCTAAAAAAATATAGGACAAAAGGATTTTAGGTAGGCTAAAGTAAGAAGACTCTAAGTTTAGAGATAGTAATGCTATATATGTAATAAAAAGCTGTAAGAAATTTGCGTAATAAGCTTAGAGGTAAAAAAAATGTATAAATCACTTCTTTATAGAGCTAAAGAGGAAGTGTAATCTCTAGAGAAAGCGCTAGTAATTATCTGCAGAACAAGAGCTAAGTATAGATTTAATTTACTGTACTAAGTTGTTAGTTAGGTAGAGATAAGAAAATTTAAAGATATAGATGTCTTAAAAGTTTATGCAATAGGCATTAGATATGTTAATTAGCTGTAATACTAGGCTATAACGCTAGAAGCACATCTAATCTTAGTTACTCTCTATCTTTATCTTGTTCACATTATTATCTGCCTTATCTGCCTTATCTGCTTTATCTGCCTTATCTATTGCCTAGTAGTATTGCTTATTAGTCTTATACTTATTTAGCATAGACTAAAAGTACTCTTTAAGCTTAGTATTAGATTCTTTAATCTCCTTCTTACACTTATCTTTATTAGCAGCTTTAATATACACGCAGTAGCCTGTAAGCTAAATATTACTATCTATCCTATTTAAAAGATTTAGAGGATTAGTTTCCCTAATATCATCAGTAAGTAAATGTAATAATAAGATGTAATAACTTACTTCTAGTTATTATTAGTTATAATTGCTATGCTCTTAGGCAACATCTAATCTTAGAAGGTAATCTACTCTTCTTTCTCTTCTTTGCTCTTAAAAGTGTTACTTGTAAGCTTCTAAAGACCCTGCTTATACTCTTGCTAAAGTAGCTTCTTAAGCACGCTGCCTTTGCAAAAGAGCTATTTTTTACCTTAGCCTTAGATTTAAGAAGTGTTACTAGTTGCTAGCTTATCTGTAGTAACTTCTATATAGTTGCTAAGGGCAATCTAGTGTGCACAAAGATTAATTTTATATTCTAAACTATTCTACTTCTAATAGACAGCCTTTAGCTTGTCTAAAAGCTACTTAGCTGTTTAGGGTTAGTATACGTTTGTAATAAGAAGCTGTAATAACTTACTACTAGTAGACAACTTAAAGCGTTGCTAAGCAACATCTTTTTTAGCCTTAGCTACTATTACAGCTTGTGTTTTAAAAGCTGCTAACTAATAAGCTAGTAGTTGTTGCAACTTGGTCCTATCATAGAATTTTGCTAACTAGTTAGCATCCTCTACCTTCTTAATAGCTAATTTCTCTCTAGTAAGGCTTGCAGCCCTGTCTCTCTGCTAAATTACGCAGGTACTATTACTAAGTTTACCTTTAAACAGGACTGTAGTGCTAATCTTTTAGCTAGTAGATTTAGCTTAGCCTAAGGAGTTAAGAACATAATTAATCTTATTCTCTTAAGAGTAGAAATCCTAGTATTATTAGCGCTAACTGTTATAATAGGCTGTAATAACTACCTAGATAAACTTATCCTACTCTTTAGCAGTAAAGCTAGGTAGCATATAAGTGCCTATAGTAATTGCTAAAGTTATTATCTCTTCTTTCTCCTCCTTCTTAATATCCTTAGGCTTAAGATCTATAGTGCTAACTATAATAGAGGCCTGTAATAACGTAGTGCTTGCATAAAAAGAGTAAAGTAGTGTATAGTGTAGTAGTAGAAGAGTGTAGCAGTGTTAGTAGTTATATTATAGTACTAGTAAGCTCTAGGTAAGTATGTTTTACTAGATAGCATATAATTAAGCCCTTCCTATCTTGCTAGCGCTAATATAACAGGATTTTTTTATAATAGTTATAATTTTGCGTATATAGCTCTAATCTTAATACACCTAGTGTTAAAAGAATGTGCATTGCGTCTTTATGCTACCTATAAGTTTTTATAGATTATTATTATAGTCTTCTTTGTATATAGGCGTTGTAAGTCCTCTCTACATACGCTAGATTTTAGTGTTCTTACACTAGGCAGCAGCCCTACTAGGCGTAAACCTAAATATAAATATTAAAATTTGCATTATACTGCAAACTGCTGCAGATTAGCAAGTATTTATTATATTAAGTTAAGAATAGAATAAGATAACTCCTTGCATTTAGCTTTGTAAGCTAATAAGTTATTACAGATTTCTATTACAGGCTTAGAGTTCTAGCACGCTGCTAATAGATATACTAAATTTAAGTACTTATAATATAATAATCTTTAGTAGTATATAGACCTCTACGCGCGTATTAACTAATTTAACTATTAATAAATTCTACTTTTACCTTTCTCTACCTATAACTGCACTTCTCTTTTATAACTACACTACTATAAACAACTATACTACAACAACTCTTCTGCACTAGCTCTTTATTATTACAGCCTTCTATTACAGTTAGCACTATAGCAGGCTATAAGAATACAGTAAGGCTAACCTAAGGCAGAGGTAATACTAGAACTAGCAGCAAAGCACCTAGAAAATAGCTTGCTGCTAAGGCTACCTGCAAGGCGCCTCCTATAACACCTACAATAGTTAGGGCTAAGCACTGTAATAAGTCTAGCAGTAAGTTATTACAGTCTCTTATTATATTTAGTTACTAATTCTACTATAGCTGTTGCGCTTTAAGTAATCTATTAATACTAGAAGTCTACTAACATAATTATTCCTAAGGTAGTATTCTTACGCTTTGTTTATAAAAATATATAAGACTGCCTAAGTAGTTTATAGTTTAGAGCTGCAGCCTTAGAGGCTCTTTAAGAAGCTGCTAAATCTTTTCTTATTAGTATCTTTAAAGGTATGTAAAAGCTCTATATTAGGAAAATGTAGCTAATACTAAATTACAAATAGATGTTAACTTAAATGCTATTTATGCTAAGCAGGTAACTATAATAAGTAAGGACGTAACTATAGCTAGGCAATACTATAAAAAGCTTCTTGCTATAACTATCTAATTATTTAGATGTGTTAAGTTAGTTTACGCTTATATACAGGTGTTCTAGGTTCTTATATAATTAGATTGTTTAATATACATACTTGCATATTATCTATTATTACTTTAGTAATAAATTTGTGTAATAAATGTATGTAATAAATCTTTAAACCCTACACTATAAATTAAAAGTAAAGAAGCAGCTTCTTAGGTATATATTTACTATTACGTAATGTACTTAACCCCTACTACTAGTCTATGCAGCTTCTACTCTACCTCTGCTACTAGTCTGTGCAGCTCCTACTCTATACCTACCTCTACTATATGTAGACTCTACTCTATACCTACCTCTACTACATGTAGATCTTACTCTATACCTACCTCTACTATATGTAGACCTTGCTCTACACCTATCTCTACTACATATAGACCCTACCTAGCCCTAACTCTCTTAGCAGGAGGTTAGCGTAGGTAGAGGCTAGGTAGGGCTAGAGTACCTTACGTGATGTACCTAACCCCTATCTAGACCGTACCTATTTGCCAGCGTAGATAAGGCAGATAATATAGAAGAAGAAGATAATAACAGGATAGAAATAGAGAGTAACTAAGATTAGATATGCTTCTAGCGTTATAGCCTAGTATTACAGCTAATTAACATATCTAATACTTGTTACACAGACTTCTAAAACATTAATATCTTTAAATTTCCTCATTTCTACTTAACTAATAACTTAGTATTGTAAGTTAGATTTATAGTTAGCTCTTATTCTGTAGATAATTACTAACGCTTTCTTTAGAGATTACATTTCTAGAGTTATAGCTTTCTCTTTAGCCTTAATAAGAATAATTTATATATCTTTTTTACCTCTAAGGTTATTATAATACTTTCTTACAGCTTCTTATTATATATATAGCATTACTATCTCTAAACCTAGGGTTCTCTCTACTTAACATACCTAAGATCCTTTTATTGTATACTTTTATAGCTTAGTAACTTACTAAAAGTACTTTTCTAAGTCTAGTATCTCTTCTTAAGTAGCTAAGTTCTACAGACCTAGATTACTAAGAGTGACCTACAGCCTAGAGTAAGTAGTAGAGAAGCATAATATAGAGAAGTAATTCTACTAGTAAAAAATAAATTAAGATACTCTATCTTGCTTGAGTAAAGTCTAGAAGTACTAAAGAGAAGCTGCTAAAATAGAAGATAGTTACTTACACGTTTACTATTATAACTCTAGCCTAGCACTCTAGTACCTAGCTAAAAAAGCTATTAGGACAAAGTACCTACTTTAGAACCTTAAAACTTAAGCCTATAGAGAAACTAAAGGTTCTACTTATACTTTACTAGACTTCTAATTACGTCTATACACTACACGCTAAAGAAACTAGAATTAGTCTTCTACTATTCTAGGTTACACTTATTAACCCTTAAAAGAAGAGCTTGTTTACTTTGTTATTAACAACAATATTGCTTTTTAAGTACTTAAGCATCTAACTTTCTAATATTCTATCCACTTCCTTAGGCTAGAGGCTGTAATAATTACTTATTATAAATTAAGCTAGATGTTTTAAGCTTAGTTAAAGGCTGCTAAAGACAGATTTCTCTAGGATCTTAGATTAAGTACTAAACTGTCTATTACATTAGACGTCTAGACAGTAAGCAATTACCTAGGTTTTCTAGCTATTAAGGGCTACTATATTTATAAAAGCTAGAAACTACAAGAAGTTCTTTTAGACTTTATTCTAATACGTAGAAAATATATGATTTAATTATTGTAAAGAAGCACAACAAATAGGGGTATAGAACAAAAAGCAGTAACTAAAACAAGCCTAGTCCCTCTACTTGTAGCACAAAAA